>JACBWW010000045.1:5019937-5067672 GCA_020086605.1 Lanius collurio | reverse complement strand
TCCTTCCTTCCTTCCTTCCTTCCTTCCTTCCTTCCTTCCTTTCTTCCTTCCTTCCTTCCTTCCTTCCTTCCTTCCTCCCTTCCTCCCTCCCTTCCTCCCTTCCTCCCTTCCTCCCTTCCTCCCTCCCTCCCTCCCTCCCTCCCTCCCTCATCATCTTGAAAATGTTTATTTCTAAAGGCCAGCCTATCCTGGGTTAATCCTTGAAAATATCTCGTGGAGTACCTTTGGTTAGAAGAAATCTGCAGCATAAATGAGAAAACCTTAAAAATCATTGAGAAATAGAATTGTAGCTGTAGGGATTCAGCAGGGGAAAGCTCGAAGGCTGGCTTTGTCACAATGTCTGCCCACTTTTGCAGTTGTGGGGTGGACCATGTAGAGTCTCTCATTACTGGGGAACGAATCATGGCCTGAAAGCTGAGCACCATTTAACTCCTGGAATTCCCACTGGGATTTCACTAATGGAGAGGTCTGGGGCTGGCCTTCTGCACAGGAGGCAGTTCCTCATCTGAAGGGTATTGCTCCTGCTGTGGCCTTGCTTCCAGTGCTTCCCTCCAGAGTTTCTCTGCACTTGATCCAAAGACTCGTGCACACTTTTGGAGGGCACTTGTTTGGCTGCTGGATAAATGTACACATCAAGAGCAGTCAAATCTCCAAAAATTACAGGCTTTCTCAAGTCAACAAGAAGCCAAATATGTCAAGAAATTGCATTGCTCCTTTGGAAATATTCCTAATATTTTCCATAAGAACCTGCCAGTGGCTGAGGATTTAGGGATGTGTTGTTCCTCAGAACACTGTGGAGTTGTTTTGCTGTCAGGTACTGAGCTCTTTTTTGGTGCTGGGATTTCAGATTAGGGACTGAGCATTGATAAATGAGGTTTTTCTATGTATCTGGAAGTTCAGATGTGGCCAACAAACCTGTCATAACAGGGCATAAAAAAGTGGTGACTGGATTGGCAAGCATCAGAAATGAAGAGTTTATGACATTATTTAGTTTGACATTTAGTCTTGATCCCCTCATTAACCACTGAAATCTCCTACTCCAGTAAACTCTGGGAAGCCCTCTCCCCTCTAAGCACTTTATTTGAGGAAGGCTAAAATGTAATTCCTTAAGCAGAGCTCCCAGTCTCATTAGTTTGACATTAAATCAGTTTGCTTTCATGAGTTTTATTTGCACACTCTTATTGATGGGCATTTAATACTAAATTTCAACCTGCAGCGAGATAAATTCCAGACAGGCAGCAGTTAGGTAACACAACGATGGAGCCTCTGTTGTCAGGAGCACCATTGCTCTTTTAAAGAGTGTGAATAGTTTAATTTCATCTCCTCTAATTGCTATCAGCAAGTTGCCATTGGTTCATTAAAAACATTGCCCATCGAAATAGCAACAGTCTAATGACTTTATATAAAGATCTGCTTCCAAGGGACTTTGTTGTTCATGGTAGACACAAATTAAAATGAATTATTCTGAGAGTTACTTTTTCAGTTACTTCATTTCATCATAATTTTAAAAGCTAGAAGTCAGAATCTAATTTTCTTCCTAAATTATTTTTAACATTTAAATGAGGAAGAAATGAAACAAATTTCTCTAGTAATAGCCTGAGACTTCAGCATCTTGTTTATGCTTTTTTTTTAATTGCTTCTTTTCCAAATGAACATTATGCCAGCTAAGCTCATTGTCATATTTATCCATATATTCAATGTTACATGCTAATTTTCTGGCATTTTCTCAGAGCACTAACTTTCAGAGGATTTGGCACTATTTTCAAATTTTTTGAGCTTTTTTGACTAGAAAATGGGAAAAAAAAACCCACCCCAAATTTCAGGTGGATATTTAAACAATAATAATAATAAAAATCATATATGCCTTGGCTTAAATAACATAATAACTGAGCAAATTTTTCCCTGAAAAAAAATTAACATCCTGAGTCAATGTCAGAGAGTATTAAAAGTTCCTTTAGCCAGAGTATCTTTGCAACTTTGCTGCCTGCAGAGGAAATTTTCCTTTGTGGTTTATGCAGCTAAAGGATAAATTACTCTACATTTTTAGTATCATTTTAAACCTGACCTGAAAATCATCGAACAGCAAAGCACAAAGGGGTGTCTGCCCAAACTTCTGCCTTAAAAAGCAACCTGTAGCAAGAGCAAAATAACGGCAGGCATTAAAAATATTTACATAAGTTCTCTTGGCACAAACAGCAGCAATGTGTAATTATCTCCTTGTTATGCTTTGCTCTCTGATTAGCATTGAAGGGGAGGGACCAGGACAGAAGAGGCAGAGCAGGAAGGCAGCCAGCACATTTGCTGCCACTTGTGTACACATAATCTTAATAAATCTAATTGGCAAAGCATCAGCTGGCACTCGGGTACTGTGTGTGTTCTGCAGTCGTCTTATACAAAATGTAATTTTTTGGACATAATCAATAATTATTATTGCAGGCATCACAATTAAACAGTTAGAAGCAAGTTATTAAAGTGTGCTGATGGTGTTTTCTGTGAGAGGTAATGAACTGTGCAGGCTGGAATGAATCTTTTTGGGTTTGTCTGAGTTTGACTCCAAAGCCACTTGGAGCAAGACATCAGCTGATAGCAGAGTTGGAGCCTTTGTCTCTGGGACAGGCTCTCTGTCACTCTCTGTCCTCAAGGCACAATATTTTTTCTTTTGTGTAAATCTCAGTGAATTCTCAAAATTTGCCACAGTGCTTATTTATGTTAGTAAGCAATTAGTTTTCCACTCTCTTAAGAAAGTTACTACAATAAACAGCAGAGAGCATTGGAACTTTTTCCTGATCTAATGAGAAACTCTCTTTAGTCCCAGTTGTTCAGATTTTCATCTTTCCAGCACTTAAATTTCCCTTTTGAAGCCTGACATTGATAACCAGGACTCGTGGTATTGCTTCTTTGTTAGAACCTTGTTTACTCTGTGTATCTCAGTGCTGCACAAGTTATACTTGCAAATAAAATAAATCCATGCAGGAGCAAAGGCCATTATTGGTTGTGATAATCCTCCTGAATAAGAGCAGATTTCTTGGGAGTCTGGGGTTAACAATTCAAGGTCATTCTCTGGGCTAGCAGAATTTCATACTGTGATCCTGCATTTATTTTGCAGTGTGAGGTGGAGTACAGGCTCTAGTCAAACAAGAATTCCTTATATGCTTAATTGTGTATATATGTGTATTTTAGAGGATAATTGAGAAGACACCTCTGGAGGTTAACTGATTTAACACCCTGCTCAAAGCAAGGCTAACAGCTGAGTTAGTTCAGGTCAATGGATTTGATTTTAGGTTTTTATTCTTGTAAAAGTTTGGTTTAAAAGGTGTGAGTGAAATGGACTGAACAAAAGGATCAGAGTAGGAGTGTAAAATTAGGGGAAAAAAAAGAGGTGGGGAGTTGGAGGGAGGTTGTGCAAAAATTGGAAGGAAAAATGAAAAAGAGGGGGAAAGAGAGAAATCAGCCAAGTGGGAATAATGGCTGTTGTGGGCAAAGCAAACTCAGCCTGGAGAAGGTGATGCAATTTATTCCTATTAAAAATGGCAAGGAAGGAAAGACAAAATGTGCATGGACACTGCTGTGCCCTGAGCAGGGGCAGCCAGAAAGGGCCTTGGCCAGCACAGGCAGGAGAAGTGAGGGAGGTGTTTCCTGTTCAGTGTGTGGAGATGAGTCTGCAGATTTGTTCCTGCTCTCTCTGGTAGCTCTTGAGAGGTGAAATAATTGATCAGAGTGGAAAGGGTTGCAGCTTCACCAAAACTTGTGCCTTCAGAGGGAAAGGGGCAGTGATTCTATACAGGTAATGGGATTTTTGCATTTCATTTTCTCCCTCATGAAAAAAACCCAAATATATATATTAGAAAGTTTATCCTCCTCACCTCCTTCCTTCTCAATCCACTCTTTATAGAGATATCACAGCCCAGTGGCCATTTATTCATTTGGAAGCCACAAGAAACCTGTGAGTTGGATATCCTACTTCGAAATATAGTTAGATAATACTAATAGAGGAAAAAAAAGAGCATTCCAGTATTAGGAAAGCATATTCATCATGAGCAGAACAAATATATGGACTAATCTGCTTCAAAGTGTTGCTGAAAATAGTGCTCCTGAATGGAAAGGGAAGTTGGTGCTTCTCCCTGGAATACTCAGTCTGAACACCCAATTAGGGCTTATAGCAGCAATTAAGGCTGTGACTGCACTCACAGAGAAGCAGCAGAGTTGTTTAAGCATGGCACACCACTTGAATTAATATATTCCAGTTCTTTGCAAGGTTAATTAGATCCAGTTGTGATGGGGGTACTGGAGAAGGACAAGTTAGGTTGGAATTGCTGACTAATTCCACATTTTAAGCTGAGCAGATGTGTAGTGGCAGCCAGGGGTTGTGGATACTCTGAATTTTTTTCAATATGTGAGCCCTTGGCCCAATGTCTGGTAGATATTCATTCTTTTTTTTTTTTTTTTTTTTTTTTAAATTTTATTTCTTCTCTTCACATTTTCTAATTAGCATTAATTTCAAATAAAATGTCAGATCGTTTTCTGTAGCTATATAGCCATCAGTGTAGCACCTTAAAAATTGAGGGGTTTATTTATACCCTACTCCACCTGCAAAAACAGCTTGCTACATAAAATAATTAAAACCTGAGCTTTCCTCTTTCTCTTTTAAAGAGCTCCTGTCATTTCTGGACCTCTTCTAAAACACCTGTCCTGCCGTTGCTCCCTGCCAGAGCATTTAGACAATTTGTGATGTATTTTCCTCACTATTGGGAAAGCAGGCAAAACCAAATGAACACCTATTGGGTTGTGTGCTGCTTCTGTGTGCCAATTATGTGAGAATAACACGGTAATTATGTGACAAATGCCCTTGTAGCAGCGAGGGAGAGATCTGTTATTCCCCAGTGAAACAGTTGGATGCACCTCAAGGTAATTCTGCTTCCTTCAGAAAAGATTTGCTTCTTAACAAAAATGAATGTGCTGCTACATGATAAGTTATTATTAAATGTGTAATTTATGGTAATTGGAGGTAGCACAGACTGACTGCCTTTTGGTCTTTGTTTCTTGAAGGAATGCCAAGGTTTCCCATCCCAGGGCTTGTGCAAAGTTCACCTCATGCTTTGCAGAGTGGTGGTGAAACAGGGGAAGGAGCCTCTGAACTGTGACTGACTGAGGTTCAGATCATGGAGAGGGCCTGAGCTGTTCTGGGACTGTATTGTAGGAAAGGGGAAAAAAGAATACTTTATCTCCCACATACCATTCATTAGACTTTAATTTTATTTTATTTTTTTTTTTTTTTTTGTATTGGCTGGGCAGAGTATGTTGAAGGACAGCAGATTCATTAATTGACCTGCAGCCAGTTTTGCAGAATGCAGTGTATTGTTATCCATTTCCTGCAATACAGAAAACAGTTTGATGGGGTTACCTCTAAGGCTAAACAGGCCTGGCAGTATTTTTTTTCAACACCCAGAGCTTCCAAATTCTGAGATAATTCTTAGATAATTCTGAGAACTGACCCTGAGAGACACATCTCCCCACCCACACACACTGGCTTGCACACATCCATGTTGGAGTTTAAATGTGCCATTCCTCAGTTGGTGCACATTGATGTCTCATGTCTGACAGAGATGCTGGCTGAATATAAAAGAAATTTGTGTTTATTATTTAATTCATTAGACTTCATGTCAATGGAGTGTTCTTTTACCTGAAAAGCAGGTAATGTGTTTATTTTCTCCAGCTGTGCAAAAACTGGTACCGAGTTTGGGAGGGTGGGAGATGATTATCTGTTTTTGAGGGGTTTTTCTCTTATTTTTTAATTAGAAGTACATTCATCTGTCTCCTTGTGGAATTAATGCTATGATTCACATCAGAAATAGCCATTCTTTAATGGATTTTACAGTTCCCAAACACATATTTTGGTGAGGAATGCTTTAATTTCTAGTGCACTGCCACTGCCAGTTACATCACCAAAATGATGCAGGACAGATGTTTGTCCAAACAACTGGGATTAGAATAGATACACTGCAACCTTCTCATTTTGCCAACAGAATTAGGCTGCAGAAAAAGAACTTTGACTGAATATTTTCCAAGTAGACCCTTGCACATCAGAAGCAATAGCAATGGTCAGCAACATTGTCTGAAAATCTTTAATGCCTTAGCAGGGATTGGTGCTGCTCCAGCAAAGAGTCACAATGACAGGGACATGTGCTAACCTGACCCAAGTGCAGATTTTCTGGAAGTTGCACTCTATTTGTTTGGGTTCCTTCTGCTCTGTGTGCAAAACATGTTCATTCCCCAAAGATGGCTGTATTTTAAAATCTGATTGTCAGTACCATAACTGCAACAAGACAACAGGAAATTACTGCCTGCAAAATGTCCTCAGCAATGTTTTGTTCCCTTAAAAGTTGTGCTTTTTGTGTTGCAAATGTGCCACAGTCATTTTCTCTCATTTCAGCTGTTACACCAGCACAAATCAGGTCAGGTGTAAGCTTGGTTCCATCCACTGCAGTTTTTGTAGCAATAAATTCTTTCCCAGTGCAGCAGCAGCTCAGCTCCTTGTACCACTGTGCAGCCAGCACTTACCCTGATCAGCATCATTGCAGCCAGCCATCAATCAATCAATCAATCAATCAATCCATCAATCCATGCTGCAAAGTGGGTTTTTCCTTACATTTTTCCTATTTTTCTCCCATGGGATCTGAATGTGTGTTGGGAAGGCGTAGCCTTGTTCCAGTGATATGTAAGACAAAGTCTTTGAAGAATCAAAACCACACTGAAATTGAATTTTTACAATCTTGTCTTTTATGTAAAAACCATTTAACATGTCTCTAACAGTCTTCTCTAGAGTTTGAATAGGAATCTATAAAACTTTAAAAACCGGGCAATCTAATAGAAAATTCTATATCTGCTGTAAAATTTTTAGGCTGCTTTCAAATTAGAAATTACCGTCTGCAAATTGAATTTTATAGACATCTTCCATAAGAATGGATTTCAGATCAAAATGAAATAAAAGGCATTACTTGTGGATTTCACCACTGTTATGGGGTAGTTGTTCTTTTTTTAATAACTACAGCAGGGCAGAGTGTCTTGGTCTAGAATTTAATATGGTGAAAAGTAATTTTGCCAAGGAAATCATTCTAACATAAATTTAGGTAAGAATGTTCTGAATTTTTCTTCAGAGGTTCAAGGAAAACCATAATTGTGACAAAAACCTTAACCTGCAAGGACCTGTGTTAGGAGAGCAGTGGGCACTTCTCTAAAGAAGAGAGCTGGTGACTGAGTTCCCTCAAATTTCATTTTGCTAAAGGTTTGTAACCTGTACAGTTTATCAGGACAATTCTGATCCGTGGATTCCTGCCTCAGGATTCCACTGTGAAGTTTTCAAATTTAAAGTGTGAAGTAAAACCCAATGTTGGAAAACCATTCTGAATAATTTTACTTTTTGGCCTGTGATCCCAGGCTGTCAGATGACATGGAATGTGCTGGTTTTGTTGTTCTCTTCCTCTTAATAAAACTGCAGCAATAATTGAAGGTGTAGGACACTGCTCTGAACGTGGAGTTGGAATCTTGAGAGTGTGAAGTGTTTTGTGGGGGTAGAGGAGTGTAATTTGCTGGCATACAAATGGCTTAGACACTGTGGGCACTTCAGCTCTTAAAACGGGGTCCTCAGAGCTGCATTTTGACACCAATATTACAATTATCAACCATTGTTCCAGTTCTGTAGAGATCACACGGACTGCTGTGTTTGCCACTATTATTTGCAATAAGAAGACACACTCATTTGGCCAAATTGGTTTTTTTTTTGGTTTTGGGTGTAACTACAATGCCCAGTGTAGTGACACTGCATTGGATGGGGTCAGGCAGTACCTCAGCCATGGGGGGTGAGAGATCCTTGCAGTAAATTGCAGTAGGGATGTCACCAGAAGGAATGTCCCAGTGTCCCAACTGATTTTTTTTTTTTTTTACAGTTCTAATACAGCACTGTAATTTTTAAATTTAAGAAAAAATATTAAAAAAAAAGAAGAAAATTCAACTATGTTTTCAGTGGCTGGGGGAACTCACAGCTCTGGTTTCAGGGAACTGTAAATGCCTACACCCTCAGCCTTGGCCAGTATACCTTTGTCATGCTGCTGCTATTTGCTGTCTGGGATAAAATCTGGTTGCTTTGAATTAGAGAAGGTTTTCCTTGGAACACAAGACTCTTAATGATAGTGAGCATTTGAAGAATGAAGATGTTGCAAGGGCAGTTTTGCCTTTTCATTGAGACAGCATTTTTCAATAAAACAATTTGTCAGAATAGTGCTGACCAGCTCTTGTTTCAAGCTCTGTTCTCTTTGATTGAGAACAAGCATTTGGAAACATCCCAAGGTTTTTAATTTCTGATTTATTCTCTATTATTTGTGTCTTGGTTTATTTTAAGACAGGTTTCAATATGCTTAAAGGCCATCTCTAGTAGCAGGAAATATGTTAAATGGAGAAGAATACTGAAAGATTGAAAATTCCCTTCAGCCCAGCTCTTACTGTATGTGATTCTGGGCAATTTACTTTCTTGTATCTCACAAAACTTACTGATAGAATAATACAGAAGAAACAGCTGTTAAGAGTTCACAAAAAGAGAAAAAAGAATATATTTTGCAAATATCGATCTTAATTTTAAATGAAGCCCCAATTTGTCATCTTCTGTGCAAAGCTGAATCAGATTCAGTGTTGCTTTCAGTTCAAACCCAGTAATGAGGTGGTTTTTTCCATGTGGCAAATTTGTCAGCAGCTCTAAGCCCAGGGAAACATCTCAGCAGTGAGCAGCTCCCACATTTGCACCTTTGGGGCCCTTTTTCTGCTGCTGCAAACCTTTGGCTTGGCCCTTGGGAGGTTTCACACACAGACTGTACAATCAGCTTCTTTCAGCAGAGAAATCCTTGTTTTGTCAGAAGTCCTGCCTAGAAATACTTGAAACTGTAAGGGTTCATTTTCACACTTTGGTAATGATTAGTGTTGACTGGTGAGATTTTTACTGTTCACTTAAGGAGGATTTCTTGTTAAATGAAATAAAACTGTGCAAATCTTACAAAGCTGCTTAAAAGTTATGCTACCAAGATTTTATCAGTATTCTAATAAAGCAAAAATCAGTGACTAAAAATTTCTTCCATTCTCAAATACGATTTTCTAGAGGCTGCCATTTTTATTTGTGCTACAATAGATTAAGTTTAATTTCATAGGATTTCAGCAATACAATAGACTAAGTTTAATTTCGTAGGATTTCAGCAATGACTGTTATTATTTACCTTAAAAAATGAAAGAAAAATGAAAATGTGAGAGTTCACAATAATATCTCAGTGGCAAATGAGGAATGCCATCAAATCCCCTGTGAATTGTCTTATTCTGGTCCTCAAAACACCCCAGACTGGATCAGTGCCATTGCTTTTTCCATTTCTGGTGGTGAATGGAACAAGAATAACATAAATGGAGAAAGCAAATAAAAGATTTATTTCTTCATTTGTGCTCTGAATTTTTTGGAATTCCCTTGAATTTCAAAATGAACAGTTATTATGAAGGTTTTAATTAAATGGGAAGAAATGAAAAGGTCTTACTTGGACCATAAAGAAGCAGAAGAATAGCACTTTTCCCCTGTTGTTGGAATAATGACTTGTTTTCACAATTCTGCTTTTTTTCTGTTCTACTGAATTCACCATATGTTAAGACTAAGCCAGTAACTATTTATTACTGACAGCAGTGCACCAAGATGCTTGATTCCTAAGCAGAGCTAGACAAAAACAGTTTTGCTTTGTTTTTATAAAGACAATGCCAATTTATACAGAAATTTAGAATTTATTACATAAAAATAACATATGAACGTTCCAGCAATTGTAAGGAAAATATTTTATTTCGAAAAAGCATTAAAATGCTTTCAGTCTATAAATCTGCTATAAATAATTTCTCATTTCTATTTTGAAATCATTAACTGAATTTTTTTCTCATAAATTTCTAAGGAAACGTTTGGGAAAATGATCTAAAAAAGTAGAAGAGGAATATAGATTTCAAATAGGAATATATTTAAATGTCAACAAAATCAATGTGTATGAAATGCTTTGGTTTCCATATCTCAACTCAGCCACTGGAAGTTTTTTGGGTTTTTTCTTGTCTGGAGTATCTACAGGCAAGTGAGGAATGGCAATTTCCATGTTTAGCCACCAGAGACAGAAGGTACAAAGCTGGTGCACATTGGCACAGAAAAATTAGAATTAATTAGACAGATACATGACTTGCAAAGTGAATTAGAATTAATGAAGCAGATTCTCAAAATTATTATTTTCCAGTGACTGTGCCATGACTTGCTCTTCATCCAGGTGGTGACTTCCTTATATATTCAAGGTGTCCAACAGATTAAATTCACCCACAGGGTGAGCAAAATCCTGCAGGGAGCTTTAAACACCAGCCCCTGCCATGAGTTCAAGTGCCTGAGCAGGGTCTGGAGGAAAATGTTTGCCAGCTTTCTGCAGGACCCTGAACCCAAACTGCCCCTGTTCCACCTGCTGACTGCTCCTGGAAATGGGGGAGAGGGTGCAAATCCTGGCAGGATTTCTCTGTGGTAGCAAACACACCCAGGGTGGAGGCTGAAATAGCATTAAAAAGGCCGAGTGCAGTTTGGGGGGTTACTGGGGGGCTGTTTAGGGCAGCCAGGAGGACTTGCAGCAGCACACATTTCACATTTCACATTTCCCTGTGATGCACCAAGCAAGCCTGACATCCTTCCATCAGAGTCCATTCACAGTTCATATGATGGAAACAGGGATTTCTGGTCTTTTTCCTCTGTTTTTGTTGATCCTGGCCTTGCAAAAACCTTTTCTAAGTATACAGAGATTTTAACATGTGAGCCTAAAGTGTGACTATTCTGGGGTGCCTTTAAACTGCAACACATGATTTTTCTGTTAGAATTTTAGTGACCCTGCTAGGAAAATACATGACCTTCATTCTCCCTCATGATGATTATTTCTGGTATTGTTTTAAATTAAAACTGAGCTATGAGTCAAAGAATCACAAAATGGTTGAAAGTGACCTTAGAGGTCACCCAGTGCCACCCCCTGCCATGGCAGGGACCCCTCCCACTGTCCCAGGCTGCTCCAAACCCCAATGTCCACCCCTGCCATGGCAGGGCCACCTCCCACCATCCCAGGCTGCTCCAAGCCCCAATGTCCACCCCTGCCATGGCAGGGACACCTCCCACCATCCCAGGCTGCTCCCAGCCCCATCCAGCCTGGCCTTGGGCACTGCCAGGATCCAGGGGCAGCCCCAGCTGCTCTGGGCACCCTGTGCCAGGGCCTGCCCACCCTCCCAGGAAGAATTTCTCCCTGATATTGAATCGAAATCCACTCTCAGTTTGAAGCCATTCCCCCTTGTCCTGTCATTCTGTGTCCTTGTCTCTCTCCATCCTCCCTGTAGGCTCCCTTCAGGTGCTGGAAGGCCACAATTCAGGGCTTGTTGGTTTAAGTTAAAGGACTATTAATATGCATCATCTCTAAAACAAATATTTATATTTTCAACCATTCAAGCAGCAAATAAATTCCAAGAAAATTTGAATCTATTTCCCAGCTGACAGTCAAAGAAGAAAGAGAACTTTTATTGAAATTTAGAAAAGCAGACTCTGAATGGTAATTACTGTAATTGTGTGACTTTTTTTGGCATATGCACTATTAGATTTATTTCTTTTATGGCTGTCAAAATCACAGAACCACAGAATCACAGAATGGCTTGGGTTGGAAGGGACCTTAAGGATCATCCATGAGCAAGGGTGCCATTCCCTGTCCCAGGTTACTCAGGACCCCATCCAACCTGGCCTTGAACCCTGCCAGGGATGGGGCAACCGCTGCCCAAATGTTCTTAAATGCTCTTAATTAATAAATGTTAGAAATTTTGCACTTCTTCTGGTGTTCTTGCATTTTGAATATCTTGTACTTTGAGTGGGAGCTGAATTTCCTGTGTTTGCTGAAATGGGTGAAATTGCACCAACTGCCCCTCTCTGCTCCCTTTATCTTCTGCTGTGAAAAGACTGGGAGCGTGTGATGGAGAAATGTCCAGAGAAATGGCATGGAAAGCAGCTTTGTAGCCTTTCCTCTGGTCTCAGAGCATGGGGAGAGCCAAAAGTGTGGTGTCAGTTCCTTTTTAGGTCTTTCCCTGAGTTTTTATAGCTGCACTGGGTTACACAGTGGTGGAAGAGGGAGATAAAAGTCCCTTTGTGTCTTTACAAACTGGGGCAGGGTCCCTCTCAGCTGGGTGGCCTCCCAGTCTGAGTCCATTTTCCTGCAGAATTGTTGGAGTTTTGTTTGTATTAATACATTTTATTCCTTACATTGGTGTATTTTTCTACTTTCTTTTAAAGCAGCAAATGCTACTTTTTATCAATTAAATTACACACAGTAATTTACAAACCCCTGGCTGTAGTTTTCTGTATGTCTCTGCAATTAAAGTGATTTGGAAAGGTCATCTTCATACCTGTCGTTTTGTATGTAAAGAGACTAAATATAGACTAGCAATGAGCCAAGCATTGGTAAAGTTTGTTATCTTAAGCTAATATTGCACTTAGGCTGTATTAGACCTCCTCCTGTTAGAAGGAGCTGAGACAGCTTGATTTTAAATATTAAAAATAAGATTAAAAATTAAATAGCTTTGCATGTTTTCCTTCCTCAGGGAAACAATTTTTGGTCCACGGAAGTTCCAGGTAACTTCTCAGTTCCCTGTAGGTTTTCAGCATCTCTGTTTCTGTTCCCTTTCTGCCTCACAGAGGTCCTTAGTCAAGGTGTTGGCTCATTAGAAATAACATTTATCCAGTTAAATCTGAAGATACAGTTCTTAAAAATCCCATTAATACTTCAGAATCTCCCTTTTCCCCTGAGTTAATGCTGTTTACCTATGGAAAATGGGTAAAAGTAAAAAAAAGATATTATTGGCCTGACAAAAAGTCTGAGTAAGAAAAGAGAAATCCTCATTTAGATATGCAGTGATCCCAAGATTTGCAGACAACAGGAAGCAGGTTAGAGGAAAGTCAAGCAGCCAAAGTTTGTCTTGGGGTGTTTATAAATGCTTGGGGTTTTTGTGTCTGATACATTTTGTCTTCAATACTTTCCCTTGGTAATTTCAAGAATTCTGATTTTTTTTTTCTTTTTCTGCAAACTTGTGAAATTCTCTGGCTTAATTAGCTTTAATTGCTTAGGAGTATAATCCACTTTGCAATGGGAGGGGAGCCATAGGGAAAGAGAATTTAAATGGCCTTAACCCTGTATTTGTTGCCCTCAAAGGAAGCCTTTTATTCCTTTTGTTTCTCATTCCAAATAACACAAAAATCCATGTAATTTTTTTATTTATTTCTGCCTTTAGAGACAAGAAAAAAGTTACAATAAGTAATTAAAAGGTAAATAAAGGTAATAAAAAGGTTTCTTCTGTCATGTGTGTGCCCTAGTATGGTACTGCTTCCTCATCAAGATGTTTTGAAAGTTGTATTAATAAATGCAGCTCTGTTTACACTTCTACCTAAGGCTCATGACTTAGCCAATATGAAGGTGAAAAAACCTCTCTGCCTACTGCTGCATGTACCTGTATTTAGTCACTTCAGGATTAAAGTCTTAAACTGGTATTATGTGGAATTTGATGTGCTAACTCATGATAGGTTTAATTTTAATAAAAATAAAATCAAAACTACAAATTAAAAGTTTTGCATAATAAATGCCAACAAAGAAAAGTGGAACTTTCCTTTGCTAATCAGTGGAGATGAAATAATGGGATAATAAAGGCATAGCATTGGGGTGTAAATGAGTGATTAACAAAGAAAAAAAAAGAGAAAATACAGACTTAACAGGTATTTTTTAAATTGACTTCTGAGTTTGAGTGGAACAGTGACAGAAGGATGTGGAAGAATTTTTGCATTGATTTTAGGAAGGGGAGGGAGTTATAAACCTAAATGCTTATTCATAATGAAACTTATTTCTGGTTTAATGGTGTTGTCACATCATTCTGGCCAATTAAATCTCCCTGGTGCAGGGTGGGAGCCCGGCAGCAGCGAGTCCCAGGCTGGGTGTCCAGGCTGGGCTGGAACAGAGCTGGTCTGGGGACATTTACACTGGTAAAGCTGGTGTAGGCAGGGGGCTGCTTCAAAAAGCATCTTTGCTGTTGAGGCAGCCTTGGAGCTCATGGCTGGGAGTTGTATTTTATCCAAAAGTGGATGTTCTTTTGCCTCCTTGTCCCAAACATTCATGTGCAGCTGCTCATCCTGACTCTTCTTGTTCCTCTTTCTCCTCACTGCACATAAAGAGGCCACAGCTCAGCTCTTCCTTGTCTCTTTTGCAGGGAATTTTGAGATGCAGCATTCTGGTCAGGGCTTGGGTCCCCCATGAGCATGGAGTTGTTATTGAATAATTATTGATTTCCACATTTTAAGTGACAAGCCATTGTAATTTCTAATGCTCCGGCACATTTGCAGATTTATTCTTTAAAGATTTTATTTTGCTTCTATCACTCAAACCTCCAGAATGTGCCCCTTGGCATCCCTGCCAGTGCTGATTACACAGCACAAGTAACCAAAGCTGAAGGAGGAAGGATTGCTTTGCCCAGCAGTAGAAGTGACCACTGGGATGAGCTGCCCAAATTGAGGACAGTCTTTAAATCCATTCTGTGGAGCAGTGAAGCTTTTTCATGTGCAGTATTGATTGTATTCCCATTCTGATGAACAAAAGGGTGATTGTGCAGTTGAATGACCTTGAAATTGTAGAATCTGCACCGTTCCTGCCCTGAAACTGGTGCACTTCTATCATGGACCTCAAGCAACACCAGAAGCAAATAGATTGACATTTTTTTTTCTTATGCTCTGCAAATTTAGAGTTTTCTGTTTCAACTTAAGTCCTTCTACAAAAAGTTTCAAAATATTTAAAAAAAATTAGTTTTCACTTCATAGTCTGATGTGAAATAATTTTCATCAGTTTTTTTGTTATAAATGAAAATAAAACTGATCTAAATCTAGTTTTCAGGGTCCATTTCTCCCATCTGCTGCCAACCCTGTGCTCCTGCCTTGTGCTGCACTGACTTTTATGCCATTGTGTGTGAGAGGGCTCAGGAAAAGTTTATTTAAAGCTCAACCTTATGGAAAAAGATACCATTTAGGGGATAATTCAGCTGACTAAAATGGTTTATCAGGGCTTGTACAAATAATAATAAGGCACAAGCAAGGTCTCTGTAGTGCCTAGGAAAGGGCAAGGAAAGGTCAGTAGTCAGCCTGGCTTAGGGACAGCCCTCAGAAGAATTCAGGACCCCAATTCTGGGGAAGAGCTGTCAAATGTCCACAAAATGTTCATTTAATCTGTTCCTTTGGGCTCTGTCCTTTATGATGGTCACAGGCCAGGAGGAGCTTTGGGCTGTGACCCTGGGGTATCAGAGCCAGCCCAGGGCAGGCTCTTGCCCTGCTTCCTGCCAGGCTTGCCCTGCAGGGGTCGGGGGCAGCTCTGCTGCTCAGCTCTGAGCGCTGGGGACACAAAACTCCCCACTGCCTGCTGGTCCCAGTGCCAGCCAGCCTGAGAAGGGGCAGAGTTCCACCCCTCACAGGTTGTGTGGCAAACTGGCAAACCTTCTGGAAAACAGAATAAGCTGTGGCTGCCCCTGGATCCCTGGAAGTGCCCAAAGCCAGGTTGGACAGGACTTGGAGCAACTTGGGACAGTGGAAGGTGGCCCTGCCCATGGCAGGGGTGGCACTGGGTGGGCTTTAAGGTCCTTCCAACCCAAGGCATTCTGTGTTTCTGTAACTTAAACACAAGGGGATTAAAACTCCTTTCCAGGGATATTGATATTGAAATATCCCATTAAAGTACTGCTGTGTTTATAAAGGGAAAATATTTATGACCAGAAAACCACAACCTGCTTGTGATGAATGCCTTCAATATTCAAATTACTTCTCTTTTCTAAAAATTGTGGTTTATAACATTTACACATTTTATTATAAAGAGTTATGAAATAAAGTTTAAAAACCCTGAAGAAAACTTTCCAATAAGTTGCACCTGAAATGCAACCTCTTCATGGCTGTCTTTGCAAGCCTTGCTTGTAAAATATGAAAGCCAAATGTTATCTGTTCTGAAGGAACACTGAGCAAGACAAACTATGTGATGTGACACTCTCATGCTTTGCTTGTCAGCCAGAACAGTTTCCACTATTATTCACTGCCCCCTGTATATTGAAGAACATATCTAAAGTAAGCTGAACGCTCTTGTGTTTTGTGATAGTGTGTTACTGGGAAAATAAAACAGCTACAATTATCTGCTCAACAAATGGAACTTGTCAGCTGGCAGGCACTCAGAGCTGATGCAGATGGCCAGCTCAGGAAAGCTGTCAAGCTGAAGGACTGAAATAAAATATATTTTCTTCATATTCTGTAGATTTTTCTAAAATGATCTATTTTTTTTTTTCTTCTTTTTTTTTTATGAAGTTCAGAGGGTTTTAGTGCTGTTTCATAGCTCAGGTGTTTTCCCAGCTTCTGGAGGAAAAAAAAAAAATTGCTTTTGGGGGAAGAGGCATTTCTAAGATGGTGACAGGTACCTTTGGGTGGGATACTGTTTCTGTGCAGAGGATCTTTACACACAAATGTTCCTCTCCTTGGAATAAAAGGACAGGATTTATGTCTGCTGTATGCAGAGATTTTTGGAAACATAAAGTCAGAGGTTTTGTATAGTCTAGGACACACAGCTGCTCTCTTTTTTGAATGAATGTCCTATTTTTCTCTGCTTTGAGTTGCATGTTGGTAACACCTCAGAGAAAGGCTTTTATTGGAGAGCATTTTTATCGTTTGCTGTTCTGTTTGTTGCTTTATTTCTTACAGGTAATGAAAAAATACTCCTTTGGACCTTCTCATTCTCACATGGTGTTATCTCTCTGTGCAGCAGAGAGATGTAATAGAGTCTGCAAAATGTCAGAGTGAAATAAAACATACAGGGAAGTTACCTTAGCGCAGGGATTGTTGTACACATCGGAGAAATGGGACATTTATTTATTAATATAGGGGTTTGTCTACCCTGCAGGGTGAGGATACAAAGAAAAGTTTTGTCTAAAAACATTCAATCCATTTGGAGTGTTTGAGATTTTCATAGAAAACTGTTAAACTATTTTTGTTTTGTGGTATCAGATTACTCTGGGTTTTGGTTGTTTGTGGGTTTGTTTGGTTTAAGTTTTTTATTTTTTTTATTGTTTGGGGTTTTTGTTTGAGTTTTTGTGGGTTTTTTTTCCTTTTTTTATGTTTTTGGTGGTTTTTTGTTTGTTTGATTTGGCTTCTTTGTTCTTGTTTGTTGGGGTTTTTTTTTGTTCAATTGATAATACTCTCAGTGAGTTTTTTTCAGTTTTGTTCTTTGTTTTAATTTTGGGGTTTTTTTTGGGTTTTTTGGGGGGTTTTTTTTGGTTTTTTTTGTTTGTTTGTTTTTTTTGTTTGTTTGGTTGGTTGGTTTTTGGTTTGTTTTTTTGGTTTTTTGTTTGTTTTTGTTTTTTTTTTTTGTTTGTTTGTTTTTTGTTTTTTTGTTTTTGTTTTTGTTTTTGTTTTTTTTTCAATGGCTGCCGTGCTGGGGCAGAAATGTTTTTCCCGTCGTTTGAAAACAAGGACATGCCATGAGTACAGGAGGAAATAAATTGAAAACAAATAGAAGGAGACTCAGACATGCCTCAGTCTGTGCTGAGCCTGTGCAAGGCATGGCCAGGAGCATGGAGTCAGTCAGGATGGACTTTTCCAAGGGCTCCTGTGTGAGACACAATTGGCTGGATGGGCAATCCCTGCAGTGTCAGACTCCTGGGGAGGATCACAGCCCGTGGCTGCATCCAGGGAGGGGAATCCTTCGATCTGGAGTGATGAGAAGCCCCCCCTGTGCCAGTTTAAACTCATCTGGCTGCACCAGTTCTTGTTATTTCCTTTTGCTCTGTGACATATTCTTAGTGCAAATCTAAAATGGGAGATGAATATTCCCTTTTGTGTCTGTATCCTCTGTTGTTCCCTCTGAAGGAGAAAAGTGTTGAGGAGCCCTTACTTATTTGTAATAGAAATCCTAATTTTCATGGAGGTTTGCTGTAGTTAAAACCACTCCACCTGCCAGGCTGGTGGGAGGCAGTTGTACACTGCTTTTTGCTGAACTTCTCACCATAAAGGTAGCTCGAGGCTGTGTCAAAGATTAACCTGCTCGGGGGACTCCAGAGAGATGGAGCTGGAAAGGGTGAAAAGCAGCTGGGTTTTGGTGTGGATTTTTTTTAATGTCTCCATTATCTTTTATATTAAAAGCTTCTAGCACCTGCTGTCTTTAAAAGATCTTTTGATCTTAAATTCTGGGGACCTGGGAGCTTTAAGAGCACAGGCTGTCAAAGTGCCACTTACAGGAACTCCAGGGAATTTTACAAACAAAAACAGAAAAAAAACCCAAACAAAAACTGGCAGAGGGGTTGAGTGATCTGTGATGGTTTTTGTCTTGATACAATTTTAACTTGCTTCAAAATATTTACATGAAAACTGATTAATATCCCTAAATTTCTTATTATTTTTGTTCAGATGTCACATCCTGTATGCAAGAAGAGTATATAACATGCTTTTACTGAATTTACAATTTATTGGGTCTTTTTCCTTTAAGGAAGTGACTGAATGTTGAACTTCAGGAAGAATTATAAAGTAATAAAAAGACCCTTTCTGGATATAGACTTATCTATCTCTACATGTTCCTTCAAAGACCACTGAATTATGGAATGGTTGGGTTAGAAAGGATGTTAAAATCATCCAGTTCCAACCCGTGGCATGGATAAAAATATAAGTTAATTTTAAGGGGCTGTGGATATATACACACTCAAATGTATATCCCAATCATACACTTAATTTTTCTGCAGGTTGGTGGATGTGTATATGTATATATATAAATATATATATATATATTTGCATTTACACATCCATGTGCACCCTGGTTTTGAAGCACTTGTAACACCTCCAGTTTAGCTGGGAGTAATATTTTCTGTCACACTTAAAAGCTGAATTGAATTTATTTCAAAGAGTTGAACCTGAAGGATTTCTCTTGAACTGTGGAGCTGAAATTGGACCAAAAATATTGTTTTCTGTAAAGACCTGTTTTTTTCTGGTTTCTAATTCATCAGGGCTTCACACCACCCCCACATTCTCCTGTCTTATTTTTTCTGCTTAGTTCCAGGAGGCTTTCAAGTGTCTGAAAAAACAGCTTGGGGAACTGTTGAAGCTTTGCCTCCCTTGTTTCTCTACCTGTATGATTTGACCATGGGGTTTTTTCTTTTCTTTTTTTCATTGTGACCACTTCAGTCACTCAGTGCTGACAGTGTAACTTTTCTCTGCTCACATTTAATTTGTGTTGAAATGTGGATGTTGGAGATGTTTGACTTATGTCCCTCCAGATGTATGAGCAGAATTTTCAGTGTGCCATATGGGAGCACAGAAACACGAGACATAAAGCTTTATTAACCTTTCAACAGAAAATTTAAGTTGTTATTGAACACTTTGTCATCAAAGCAACCCTAACTACAACATTTTTTTACAAGAGCATGGAGTATAAAAGAAGTAATTCTGGGCAGTTGATTACATTTTATTTGTGTGACATTATGACCATGACTTTCTACCTCGGTGCTCTCTGGTGGATCATTCTGGGTTTAGCATTGGGTTTGGTCCAATTACCCCAGCAGAAAAATGAAAACACAAAGCAGAGCCAAAGAAGGACCCCATGAGCAGAGATTGTCTGGAATTACACCAAAAGCCAGGCACGTGGCACACACAGCACACACTTGTCACCCTGGGAGGGAGAGGGAAAACAAGAAAAAGCAAATTGATTTCTTATATAGAATACATGAATTCTTTATTTACTCCACAGCAGTGGTTGCTGAGATGTCACCAGTGCTTCACAGAGCCAGCATTCAAATTGCACACATTGAATTTACTCCAGTGGGTCACATCTGCAACTGCAAAAACAGAGCCTGACGCCTCCTAATTGATTTCCCTCTCTTGTGATGTTGTTGGGCCTTGTTTTACTGCTATCAACATCTTTTCAACAATAGCTACATTGGAGAGTTTTTAAGACTATCACAGATTTTCTCCAAAAAGAGTGACTTATAATTTAATTTTAGTCAACTGTTCAAGTCATGTCAATCATGCCCAGTGCTGCCTTTGAAAACGATGTCCCAGGGCTTACCTTACCAAGCAGGAGGTTTTGATAAGATTGTTGAAAGCAGAAATTAATATCAAGACTTTTTTCCCCCCAGGGGTAAAATGTGTCACACCTTTATTTTGATGCCACATATTCCTGTCATCATTTTATTATTTGATCCAGTTATTTCAGCTGAACAAAAGACATGAAAAATCCACTAAGGACTCCATAAATGGCCCTTGTACCATAACCAGAATATCTTGGAAATATCTATTTCATTTTGCCTTTGACTGTTTCATTAATGCATACAGAACTTGTCAAAAAAAAAGTCAGATCTTAAAAAAATCTAAAGCCAGGTTTTCAGGTGGCCAATAGGAAATGAATATTTAACATCAAAACAAAGGCAGAAGAGGATAAATCGATAACCTCTGACAAATAACTTAGAGTCTAGAGAGACTCTTAATACATGTTGTTAGTCACTGTAGCACCACAAATAAACATGAACTTCCCCATTTAGTATCCAAATTATTTTGGATAATAAATCATGAAAGATAATTTCCTGGAAAGTTGTTTGTAAAGACAGTAGGAAAGCAGAATATTCTGTGTACAGCTGACAGATGCACTGTCTGCTTTTTGATTTTGTTTATTTATTCTTTCTCTCCCCTCACTGGAACTCTGGAGAATATACAGTATATCCTGCAGCACAAATCCCAGTGAAAAATGTTGATACTGACTGCATTCCAGTGCAGGCAAAGCATGCTGTAAATAATGGTCTTCCTTTTTTCCCCACCTCTTCATTAGCTCCTTTCCAGTGCTGACTCTATCAGAGCACTTTTGTGTCGGTATCTATAAATTATTGCCACATCCCATTGATCTGATAATGAGCAATGATGTATTTAAATCTCAGCTTTGCTTCAGAAGTGTGTGCTGCATGTTTTTATTGCCAGAATTCCCTTACTGAGGGGCTGAGCTCATTAAAAACCAGTGAGACTGGAAACCCCAGGCTGGAGCCTCCCCCTTTCTCCCATCCCTATTCCAGCACAGACTTTCATAAAATGGGATTCAGCTTTAGTAGAAGTTCCCTGGCTGCTGAGGGGGCTCTCAACTGCTCTGAGCCACCATGGAGATGAGGGTAAGGCAGGAGTGCCTCCACCTCCAGATAATTCTTAGGACAAGGGCTTAACTCTTCACTTTCTCAGCCTAAAGACATTCCCTGAGCAAAGTTTGGGTATTTCTGCTTTGTTTTGGATTATTTATTTATATCCTGTGGCAGTTGCTGTCCTTTGGCTTTGCTGTTTAATACTTTGCTAATTATTTGGCTTGGAAAGGACTTTAAGGGTCTCGAGGTCAGTGTCTGTAAATGCTCTCAGTTTCTGCCCATAGCTCATTATATGAAGGTATTAGAAAGGTGGTCAGACCTTGTCTTTGACTTTGACACTTGAGGAGAAAACATGCACATAATGTCAAAAGAGTTCCTTTTGACTTTGTGCAGACACACACACAACTTCTCATTGTTATGCTTGAGAAGAAAACTCAAAACACTTCAGTAGTTCAGACATATTATTTTGTCAAGTCCTTACTCTGTCTTGTTGACAGAATACATTTTCTCAAAAGCTGAAATCATTCTGTCAAGGAAACTTATTTTGTGCAATAATCCTGCTTGTTGACAAATGTTCAAAAGGGAAAAAAATATTCAATTATTCTGGGAATGTTCTGCCTGGTATCTCCAGGTTTATTTATTTTGCCATGGGAAAGAATGGTTATTAGTTTGTAGGTGAACTATCCAGGCCTCGATGTAATGAAAGAAAAATGTATCTTCCTTATACGTGCGTGAGTGTGCTTTAGGGGAAGCTTTCTTCAAAGAATGTTCAATTTTAGGTCACATTCCAAATGACTGATCAGCAGTGGAGGACAGGCAGGGTGTGTGTCAAGGGAGAGGAGGAAGGATGAGCAGAGCCCAGACATATCTGTCACCTGTGTCAAGCAACCCCAAAAAAGGGAGACACATTTTCAACTGGATTCATCTTAGTAGCTGCATGTATATATAAGAAAAGTATGAGAATGATAAAAAACATTTGCATTTCTACTTGCCTTCCCTCTATGGCCTCCAAATTGCATTTGTTCCAGTTTAGGAAGGTGAATTCCTGAGCTTTGTTCTGAGTTTTGGGTTTGGTTTTTTTTTTTCAACTTGAGGAATGCTGAAAACAAGCCCGATTTACTCTGATGAGTGACAGGAGCACTGAGAACACCTCAATATTAAAATTGAGTGCACTGAATCCTGTGGAAGGGTCCCATGGAAGGATATAGATGCAAGGCACCACGAAGAGCATGAGTGTCACCTTTGCCTTTTGGTTTTGGGTGGCATTAGTGACAAACTTGCACTAATTTGGGTGGGTTAGAAATAATCTTTTGACTCTCCAGGGACTCTTAATGGAATTTAAACTTTTGACTTTTTTAAGGAACTTTGAAAAGAACCTGTTGGGCATTATAGGATGTCAGGGGAGAATGTTAAACTTCTTTTGATGGTGTTTTTATGAGCTCTCATTGAAGCCTTTTGTTTAAAATTTAGTCTAATGAGCATTACTTTAATAACTAACCCGTATAAACTCTCACTGCTTGTGACTGTGTCCTCTCCACTGTCCCTGTAAAGTGACAGTGATGTCTCTGTGCTTGTGCTCCATTCCTCCTTCAGTTTTCACCAATAAACCTTCACTCAGCCCTATAACCTGGGCCTGCAGGAACTTATTCTGGTCATCTTTGGGTATGGTCAGCTTTCCTTTGTTCTCCAGACTCCTCTAAGTAAAACAAAATCAGTGATTTGGTTTTGGATAATGATCCTTGTCCATTAATTGATACCCCCATAAGTTTTCATTCTTTAATAGTGCAGCTACTTTTTAATTGTGTTTCAGCTTATTCTATTGCTCCCTGCTGTATTGTCTGCCACATTAGTTTAAACAGAATAGTGTTTTTTTTTTTTTTTCCTTTTCCTACCTTTCATTCATTCTATTGATTTATCAGTCCTTTGTAGTCTTACTGCCAATTGTCTTGATCTCTTTAATTCCTAATATACAGCATTTTTGTCATACATTAAAAAGGTGTCAGTCTATCGGATTTTGCATTCAAAGGAAATTCAGATTTTTGAAATAATAAGCCTTGTGTTAGAACTTATGCTTCTTTGACACCTTTAGATCAAAGAGAAAAGCAACAGGGTTTTTAATAGATACCTTTAGATGTAAATCATATTAAAAGATTAAGCAAAAGTGGAGCAGTCCTGACTTTTCCTTTCAGAGAGGCAGCCTCTCTATTTACTAGATTCATCTCACATCTCAGAACAGGTTTCACACCTGAACATACTCAGCAGAGAGTCTGAACAACACCATGGTTGTGTTTTCACCTACACACATGAAGTTTGAAGACTTCATTTGGGTAGAACTTATCAGGTAGGAGACATTTTTCAATTCTTTGAGCTGGGGTGAGGTTTTACCAAGAAGATGAGGATGAATGCTACTGACTCAGAGTTATGGGTTTGATGTGTCAGGTACCTTCCCTGCAGTCAGCCAGCAGATCCAGAGCATTTCTGTGGTGAATGTGCTGCATTCCTGGGTGAGAGAAACTTCATCTGGACTTTTCCAGTGTCAACAGAGGTTGGATGCACCTGCACTTTGACATCTCTTTTCCAAACATGCCATTCTCAAAGCTGGTAATACCTGCTCTGAGCTTTCAGTTACCATGGTTTTTTTAATTCAGCATCTTTAGCCTTATTCCCATTTCTCTGAAGAGAGGAGTTGCTGACTTTGTGCTCTCAAGGTGCTCATGGTGGAGGAAAAGGCTTTATTGCCAGTGGCATTGATTCATGTGGTGTATCATTTAGAGGCCCCTTGTAAATTGAAGCCTTCTATTTCTGGTTTGTTCTCCAAAGTAATGAAAGATTAAACTCAAATTTATAATTTAAGGGAATGGCTGTTAAGTTCATTTAGCCAATAGAGTGTCTACAGAGGCACCAAGGAAACTTTTCACTATTTGAAGTCAAGATAAACATGAACACACCTAAGTAGTCCTAGCTGATAATAAATCATTCAAAAATATCATTCTAAGTCATCACAGTGGTTTATCATAAGTGTTATCAGTTTATTTTTAACACCTTTAGAAATGACCATCCTCTTTCATAAGGTGGTTAAATTACAGAGTTGTGGTTGTATAGGAGGGCTGGGGAACCTGTAAATGGACATTTCTCAGCTTAATGGTTATGATGTTGCTGCAGCCCTAATGCATGAGGCTCTATTCATTCCATTCTTTCTGTCACTTCATTCTCTAGGAACTTGCCATTAGTGTTTTATTCTTTTTCTCTGCTCAGTCTTATAAACATGATATATACAGTGTCTTAGGAGAAAGCATTTTCTCCTGAGAATAATTAAACAATAAAATCATCAGACTGAAAGAAATCTGCAGTCCAGCACTGTACTCAGACCAGGGTCAGCTAACAATAATTGCTCAGAAATTTTAAAGATCAGAACATGATGTAGGGGTTGTGGTGGTGATTTGTTGGTTGTTTTTAATTAACTGAACTCTATGGAATACAATGTGTTCACTAAAACCACCAAATTTTTATGGCTTATTTGCTAGGTGCATTATGAGATTTAATACAGTACAGTTTTCACACCATGTTTGTGAGTAGTTTTGGAAGGCAGACTGATAAACCAACGAAGAAGAATTGGTTTGTGGTATTATAAAAACTGTTCATCAGCTGTGATCCACTACTGCATCATTAAGAAAGATAAAAAGCAATTGTCTATCCAAATCTTTGGTTTAACTTAAAGGCAATTTTTATTCTGCACCAGATTACATTCTATATGAGCCATTAGAATGACATGAGGCATTAGATAACCCTTATCAAATAAGGTATTTGCTCAGACAATTTATTAAACCATCTTTTTCTCTTCAGAGGTAAGACATTTCTTTTTCTCACGTCATAAAAATACATGAAAATTGTGTAAAAGTTTTAACTTAAGACTAGTAGAGCAAGCAAATTATCTATTAGGGATTGCAGTTTTCTATCAAGCCACAGCAGGTCAGAGCTGCATATCAATAAGTTCCCTTTTTTTGGCCTTGCAGAGGGGTCCAGACTCTCCTCTTTGTTAGCTGTGAATTGTCACATCTTTTGTAACTGAAGTCTTTATTATTGCTGGAATTAGACATAAATGTGTTTGAATTTTCCTGCTGGTATTTTGCTGACAAGTTGATGTGTGCTGTGTAGGGTTTGAAGAGATGTAAAAAAAAGACCTTAAGAAACTGAGTACCCCAAAACCACTGATCATGTTATCAGTGAGAGGAAGTTTTACACTTTTTAACCAAACTCAGCTCTGTTTAAACTTTAGAGTGGGAAGTGCAGCATCTCTCACATCCAGTCTGGAGGGAGTGTGGAGTGCACTAAGGGTGTCTGTCCTCAGCTCCTCACTCTGATCTCTGATTTCCAAACCTCTGCCAAGCTCTGGTGGCCGTGGCTTCTCTGTATTTTGTGCCACAGCTGTGGATTGATGCATCCATCAGAGTTCTGAAACTGGCAAATCTCCATTGTCCCTCTCAGCTCCATAATACCATTGGAGTGTAGGTTACTCAGAAGGGGAAATTTGGAGATGGTTGCCATTGCCATAAAAGCTGGGAAGGTCACAGAGGGCCCAGGACTTGACTTCTCATCACAAAATGATGACGTGGCCACTCCTGTGCATTCCTTTAGACTCAGTGTCTTTTGATTCATCAAGAAATGATAAAGGAAATCTACAGGTTGGTGCTGTCTCTTATCAGTTCTTCAATTGTTGTAGTGAATTTGGAAAAGCACAGCTGCCAACAGCAAGAAATTGCAGCCTGGCATTGTGTGAGCAGTGATCTCCTCTGCAAAGGGAGCTGTAACACTTCAGGCCTCTCCTTGCTTCCCCCCACATTATCCTTGGGTTCTTTGCCTCTGCTCCTGACTGTTCTGAGCTGTGCCATCATCTGTTAAAGAGTGAACAGGAGCCAAGCAGTGCTGGAGCTGGGGTTTTATCAAAAACCTCCCTGGGGGGTTTGGTCTTTTCTTTCTCTTAGCTGGACTCGGTTCAGCCATGCAGAACACATGACTGCTTCTCCTTATCTTCTCCATCACTAATTAATGTACATTGCAACAACTCTGAGGGAAACCACGTGTTTGAAATAATACCTCTGGGTCAAAATCTGAGTTTCAGACAAAAAACTTTTGGATTCAGACTAAGTTATGGGTACAGTACTCCCAGAAAACTGGTATAGACAGATTGCAGTATCCTGTCATGCAGGATACCTCATCAGGACCTCCTCCACCACTAGGAGAGGTTGTAAACCTCAGCTGAACCATTCCTAGGCCAACTTAAAGATATATTTCACTTTGTGCTTCATTTTCTCACACCTAGATTATAAATGTTCACCCCAACTGTCTTATAGTATTTCTTCCAGTATAAGGAAAATGTCATTTGCCATCACTTCAGTTCCAAATTTGTGAATAAAAAGATAAGAAAAAAGTGATACAAACTCATTTGAGAAGGGACCTGTTTTTCAAATTCCAAATTGCCCAATATTTTGGCCACCACCTTGAAGCATAATAATTCTAAAGCATTTGAGTCAGCAGGTGGAGAGTTTAGAGTAGCCCTATATTAAAGAGTAAGCAATTTTCAACCGTTACTACAGTGAACTGCTATTCAGCTGTAATATATGGAAAATAAGTAAAATAATTCACTTGTGTAATACCTGAATTGCATTTTAAAGTTTAACATCTCAGCAGTTTTGTGAGAAGGGAAGTATTATGTGATAAATCCTATACCTGGTGATAATTAGAAGATGTGCTTAACTCTACCATTAGATCAACTTTCTTCTTCAGAAGCCTCTTACTCCAAATTTGTGTATTGAATGAGAAAAGTCAGGCCTGTTCAGATGTCCCTGAGAGAAAGACCCTATGAGTGCTGCTGAGATCTTCACAAAAGCAGCTGCAGTTCTCAATACAATCCTGGTGGAAATAGTCCCTCACATTAAAGTGAAAAATGAGCCAATAGTGCAGCCACTGTGAGAGGGGAGTCCTGAAAGTTTCAGAGCCCCATCACTCACAGGTAAAATTGTCACTTGGAAAGAAAATGACTCTGCTTTTCCATATATATATATTTATTTATTATTATTCTTACTGTTGAGTCTACTGTTCTTTTCTGCTTGTCTACAATCCTTAGACAAAGATACCCAGACAGGTTTGGGTTGGAAGTGACCTTGAAGTCACCTTGTTCCACCCCCTGCCATGGGCAGGGACACCTCCCACCATCCCAGGCTGCTCCAAACCCTGCCCAGCCTGGCCTTGGGCACTGCCAGGGATCCAGGGGCAGCCACAGCTGCTCTGGGCAATCTCTTCCTCCTTCACCTTAGTGAAGAAAACCAGAAGTGGTTAAATTGCAAAACTTCACTGAAAAAGTTCACCTGAAATAGGACAGATTTGGTAGAGAAAATAGAACTCATCAGGAGATTCTCCTAATTATGCTTCCAGATTTAATAGAGAATTAAATTTGCAGGAGTTTATATGATGATAACAAAGTTCACCAGGGCAGTTCTGAAGATGCTGTTCCATGCATGTTCCATACATGAGGACCATAAGTGATACTGAACTTAAATGTTGAAGCAGACTGTCCAAACCTGTGGTTCTACCAATGAATTTATTTTCCCAGACTTTCAGAGATTAAAATTTAAGACATGTGAAAAAACTGCCTATGAAGGTATTATTCAAAAAGCTTCCTCAGCAATTTTTTCTCCTCAGTCTACCCTTAGATATTATAAAAGAATAAATAAATTGAGTATATTTATTCTGTTCACTTTGAAGATTTCCAGAGAAATTTGTACAAAGGAAGACACGTTCAAAATAATTTAATGGTATCTGGATTTCCCTGATGCTGAGCTGCTACAGATGTCATTCCAATGTGTGTGCAAAACAGGTTTCTTGACAGGTGTGCTTTTTTCTCTCACATTGCAAGAAAATGCACATTAACAAATTAGACAATCTTTGTATGAAACATCAGACACAATTGGGGGGTTTCTGAGGATGATAAATTTCTTTTTGGTCTAACATCTGGATCTCATTACTTCAGTAGCTTTTCCTCAGTGATGGAAACATTGTCTAATGTGCACCTTCTGTCAGGTTGATTGGTTTAAATGTTTGTTTGGGAGAAGAAAGTATAACCTTTTAGTGCTGTATTTCTACAGCTTGAATCTGTTATGGTATTGCCTAGGTAGGAAGCATAAGTGTTTTTAAATTCTGGGGAGCAGATGGTTCTAAAAACTTGTAGAGATTACTATTTTCCACCAATTTTAGGCCAAGTGAAAGGATTTATTCCTGGTGGTTTAAAAAAAAAACCCAAAACCACTCAGTTAAAAAAAGGAACATCCAAATGCCAATAAAATATCCCAAATAATGGGATAAAGCAGTGTCAGGGAGGTTTAGGCTGGAAATCAGGGCAAGGCTCTTCCCCCAGAGGGTGGTTGGGCACTGAACAGGCACCCAGGGAATGGGCACTGGGCTCCTGCTGGAATTGTTGGGGCTGTCCTGAGCAGGGCCAGGAGTGGGATTTTGATGGTTCTGGTGAATGTCTTGCAATTTAGGCTGCTCTGTGATTCTGTAGAATGTGTTTTACATCATGGGACTGCTTCAGTGTCAGCTTTGCCAAAAAAGGTCATTCCTCTGGCTTTTGGGCAAGTTTTAGATGTATTCTTCAAACCCAGAGCTCTGTTCTCCCAATTGCCATGGATTCCCTTGGAACTTGGTGTTTTTTACTCTCCACTTGCCATTTCTCTCAGAGGAATTTTGCACCCCCTGTCTCTGGTTACAGGCAGGATGTTCTCTATGGTCAGCCACTGCAAAGCCCTGCCATGAGAACATTGACCTAATTTGTGATTGGCAGTATTGGAGCTAATATCAATTATGCTTGGAATTATCAGAGGAAGAGCTGGCTGAGTGATTGTGTGGATGTTTTAGAAAGGCTGTCAGGTCTAAATGCCAAGTAACAGTGTGTTCATGAGCCACTAAACATTTTAAAAGCAACTTTTGACAGGATGGCAATTTCAGATGCAGACCTTCTGAAGGAAATAAACCTTAAATTAGATTATGGCCCTGTTGGTTTTATTGATTGATTTAACACGTTTGGGAGCTTCCAATGTACTTAAAAGAATCACAAGCTCCATCTCTGGCATCCATTTAACTTCTGTCACCAGTGCAGTGCTGGCACAGTAGGACTGGCACACAAAGACACAACTTCGACATTGGGAGTAGGAGAATGAAACAGCTGAAAATGCTTCCATCAGAGCAGAAGGGGTGTTTATGATGAGGGTGGGGAGTTCATTAGTATTTATTTGTTTTATTTGAATTGGAAAGAGACCAAGCAGTAAATCAGGCTGACAGCAGAATTTCCCTCTCCTCCCAAACAAGCAATGCAGCCTCTGCAAAAGTGGAGGGACGTCCTTGCTTGTTGTTTAGCCAGAAAAAAATGAAATTAATCTATGAAAATATTTTTAAAAAACCCAACTATGTTAAAAATAGCACTTTTAAAAAATGGAATCACTGAGACATTACAATGCAGAGCTGAAATTGAGGCCGTGATGCTCCTCACTTTGAGTACACTGGTTCATTTTATGCTTACAGAGACTCTAATCCTGTGCCTAATCAGGGCCTTGTTCAAAGACAGTGCTATTTTAATAAAATCTATAAATGTGATTTTCAAAACTGGCCAAAACCTTGTGATGTGTGAGAGGACAACAGGCTTAAGTTCAGATTCAAACCCTTTACTCATGTTTAAGTTTTCACCTGTGGAAGTGATAGGACTACTTAGAGCTCACACTTTGAATATCATTGCAAGGTGCTGAATTGAGCTGTTCCAGAGCATACCCAAACCCAAGTGTTAATAGATATTACATCTAGCAAAAGGGTGTGCAGATTTACTATTTAGATGGAAGGGCTTTCCAATTTGGAATATAATTTAGTCTGTAGCAGCTCCAGGAATGGTTATTTCCTCGTCATCTAATCTTTAAACATCTTCCAGTAAAAGACATTTGATAGTTAAATATTAATAGTGGCACATAAGAACGGAGATGATAAAGCAGTATAATATGTGGGAGTGACATGGAAGAATAGCTTGGGATTAATTCTGAGAATGTTATGATCAGGCTAATGCTGCCTGCAATATTCTTACTATATTCCTTTTATTTAATTTTTAATAATTTATTTTTCATTTAGATAAAATAGAAGTCGGATCACAATAAGAAATTGTATTTGGCAATGGGGGTTTGTATTGCTGATATTTTATAAATCGTGTCAAAAATGATAGTGATATTTTGATGAAAAATGTAAGCCTGCAAAGATGACTTTAGCAGTAAAAATAAATTTACAAAATATTATGCTTGTAATAGCAGTTTACATTTAATTTTGTAAGTTAAAACAAAAGAAATATAAGGAAAAAAAGTCAGCTATGTTATAATACAGGCAATTTTAGTTTTTATATTAAAGGAAAAAGTTAGTCTAAGTTTTTCCAAAACTAACTCTTAGTTTAAAAATGAAATATTTGTTTATGTAAGATGCAAAGACTGATGGCTGTGAGCAGCCAGGTAATAGATTATGCAGCCAGAAGGGAGTATTGTTGTCAGCCATTCTGACTACATGAATTAATTTTTGTTTGTATTGGTTCAGATCTTAGAGAGAAAAAAAAAGAAACCAAGGCATCTTTAAGATGATTAGTGTTGAAAAATCTTCTGTTTGCCTCTGTGGTGGCACGGTAACAAAATTGAACCTTCTCTTTGACTGTTTTTAATTTATCTTCCGGCCATTTAATCTCATATTTCTGTCTGGTAGACTGAGCCAATTGCCAAATTTTTCATCTCCAGAGCAAGAGCTGATCTCAAAGGCTTGACCTTAAGCTTTTTGATAAATAAAACGCAGTGAGCTGTGTCCTCCTATGCATATTGTCCTGGCATTTAACCATTTTCATGGAATACATCTGTACCCTTTTGTGTTTAAGTTTTGTTTCAATGGCTGGTGGGAACATATCCTGAACAGCTGCCCTTCCTTCCTTTTTTTTACCTGTTTTTTGTGAGTTTCAGACCTCTTTCCTTGCTGAAATCTCCCATCCTGGCTGATTATGCCCTGGAATATAATCCCCTGGAATTGCAATGGCTTTGTCAAGGGCCACAGCTTGGCAGGACAATCTGTTGGGGTGTGATCATCACTCCTGGGGTCTCCTGAAGGTGTGATTGGGTTTGGCTCTCTCAGAGGAAACACTACAGAGCTGTGAGCACCTTCCTGAGCTCTCCAGGCTGCCTCAGTTTCTGGGCCTGCCTTCTCAATGCCAAAATCTCAATGCTTTTGATCCCTGTGCATCTGTGACATTTACCAGGGAGCAGATTGGGTGGCTTTTTCTCCTCCAATTAAGGAAATGGTGACAATTCTACAGCTGTGGCTGAAGACTCTTTAATTAGTTACCTTTATTCAACCTATCTCGTGCCTTCCTTATTTTGCCTTTTTCTATTTGCTTAAAGTCCGCAGGATCAATTATATATCCCTAAAATTAATACTCCTCTGGGTCACATATCTGCTATTCCATTATTCAGTTTGGAATTAGGTTTTAGTCAATGTGGATCTTTTGTCCAGGATAGGTCCCTAAAATCTGCCTTGCACCAAGGGATCTGCTGTAATCCAGCAGAATGGGAGTGACTGTAACAATTACCCATGGATGGGGTTTTGTGTACCTGCAACTGTTTTTAGCACTTCAGCAACCTCAGTTTAGGATCTTTCCCCATTGAAGTTAATTGGAAATAGAAGGCAATTATCACAGGGGCGATGGTCAGTGAGAAACACCTTTATTCAGGAAGGAACTCATTTATATTTTGTCTGTGCCACGCTGTTTAATGAAGTTCCTGGTGGACTGCATGATAAATACATCTGTTTCACTCAACTGGGTTAGCCTTTGTTGCTGTTGTTGGCTTTGCTATAATTGGATATCGTTTATGAACTTTTTAGAATTATAGCTTGTTCTCCTACTTCTACCACATCTTTACAGGTGTACAACTGAGAATAAAATTAAAATACCTCAGTAAGATTCAATGCTTAATGTTTTTTAATTGCTTTCAGATAATTTGTATATTTTTGACCATTTCTTTCCCTTTGTTAAGACTTGTTTAAAATATAATCAGAAAATTCTTTCTCTTCTGTTTAGCTAAGTACTTGACTATTTGCAGTTCACTTTTTGCACAGAACCTCTCCTTCATTCTGAATCACTCAGCACTTTGGTGTTCAGTAATCTGAGTGCAGCTTTCACTGTTCTGCTGTATTTGTGGTGCCTGAGCCTCATGGCAGTGGGGAACTTTTCCAATGGACCCCCAGTTCTCGGGTTTAGGCCCAATCTCTCTTTTTCCTTTGACTTCTCTGTGTTGGACCTTGGTCCCAGCTGCATCCCCGGGCTGTGCTGCTGGTTTTGGTGCTGCTGAGGTGACACCCCGGGGGTCAGAGCATTGCCACAGTTCATTACCAAAGGCCAAAGGACCCATTTGGAGCAGGAGGAGAAGGCAAATAAATTACAGCTCTTACAAGACCCTCTGACTGCTTGTCAAGAGAGGTTAATGCTAAATTGAATTGTAATGAAGTGTTTTGACTTGTGAGTGGTTAAATTTGGAATTAAAAAGTCAAAGTTTTACAGAAGTTGGGAGTAGCCCTTTTTTGTCTGTTCAGAGCAGTGCATTTTGGCATTTGCTGTTAAATAGCAATGCTGAAAATAGCTTGACACAGCTTCTTGATCAACCTGTTTCACTTAAAAAAAACCTTCTGATTTTAAAAATAATTAAATTGAGAGACTCTTTTTACTGACTAGGTTCTTATTCAATTAGCTTATATGTACAGTCTTATATTTGGAATATTAGTGAAATATGGAAGGCAATTCTAGCTCTGAAGTAGTATAATTTTAATTCTATCTGACACAGGCCCCCTTTGAAGCTTTTCCATTGATTTATTTTTTGAAGTTGATATCAATCCAGATTGTGTACTGAAAATATATTCCAAAAGGAAGTCATGGTGCTTGTGTTTGGAGCTCTCAGAGGACACTGAAACTGTGAGGTTTTGTTTGAAATGATGTTAATTCAAACCTCGAAAATGACCAAATCCCCCATCTCCAAAAAACCCAAAAAAAGTTCTGTTTAGTAACCCTCATTTCACTGCAATGATCATGTAACTAATTACAAAAAAATATTTCAGAATTAATAAAGGAAGGTAGAAAGAAGTTTAGAACTGTTGAAAAATAGTGATAACTGGGCACTTTTTTGTAACTTTTTTACTTTATCTTGTTATTGTGCATAAACCAAATAGAATTTTGCACTGAGTGTTCAAAGTTCATTTTTAGTGGTCCAGCATTATCTTTAAAAAGTTCTACAGGGAAATTGGCACAATTCTGAACCTTCCAAAGCAGATCCTCTTAGCAGAGAGTCCAGATCCACCCAGAAAGGGCATTTTGGAATACAGAGCTGGAGACAGATCCCTGTTCTGCTCACCTCAGGCTCTGGGTTAATCCAGTCCAGCAGCTGCAGAGCTGTCTCACAGTGACTCCTCTTGGGCTTATGTGCCCTGATGTAAAACAAACATAATCCTTCCCAGGGCCAGTCCCTGGCTGATATCAGATGTTGATATTCAGGTTAAGTCTACCATTAGTATCACTAAATGTTGTTATTATAGTGCCTTTCCTACCAATACTTTGTGATTTATCTTTTTTTTTTTATTTTTTTTGAGTTCCACAGCATAGAGAGGTGCATCCAAAATGCTGTAGGCTGAGAAACAAGCTGTCAGTAAACAAACTGAAACAATATTCAAATAAAGTCTTTATGGTCCTGACCTCTTGCCTCCTTTTCAGTTCTCATATTAAACTTTTGCTTTACTAGAAAAAAACACCAGGATACTTTCCATGGAGTTTTTTTTTGATTTCTCGAACTGACCTGAGTGGCAAAGTAAGATTTTAATATTTAATAGTTGGAAGAGTTGCACAACTGGGAAAAAAATAAAATATGTATTTGAAGCTTCTCCGAAGCTTCTTGCGAGGTATATTTATGGTTGGTTGCTAAAATAGAATTTTAAATCTTGGAGGAATAAGACCACTGTTGTGGATAGCAGAGAGTTTCCAATGGGAAACAACAAACTTTCCATCTCTTTCTCACTCTCTGCAGCTGGTTTGCAGTTAAAAGATTTTACTTTTCATTGAAATGGAAATCTGTTGCTTCCTTCAGCTTGTGTTTAAGAAACATGCAAAGTGTGGAGTTGATTATGAGGCTGAGGGTGAAATGCTGGAGCATTCCACAATCACAGCTGGTATTTCTGTTGAGTGAGTAATCAGGGAAGCACTTATTAAATTACCATTTACAGCAAATGTGCCCCAGCAAGGGGGGCAGCAGCTTTGCCTCTCCTGGCTGTGCCTCGTTCCCCTGGCAAGGCTGCAGCTCTGGGGACATGGAGCTCTCCCATCCTGGGGCACAGCAACAGAACCACATCCTGGGGCACGAGAGGCTCCCAGCTTTCTCCCTTTTACACTGAAATATCTCACTGGAATTAAGGCTGAGCTGGTAATTATGCTGCTAATACATGAGACAGCACATAATTCCTCTCTGAAAGCTCCTCAGTGATGCCAAGTGGCTGCAAAATGCACTCGTGTTCTTACATAAGCTCAATTTCATTTTTCTCTGAAATGTATCCAACTACCAGAGCAATTCAGCTCCTTACAAATACCTTGTATTTATTATTTATTATTTACCTTAGTGGAATGCACATATAACAGAGCTGTATGAGAACGAGGCAGTGCCACCTGACACGTGTTGTGTCTCCTGCTTTGGGGTGAGGTTTCACCCAGCCCCTCCCTCCAAGCCAGGAGCCTTCCAGCCCCATCGACTGACCCATCTGCCCTGCCAGCCCTGCAGCTCTGCCCCTGCCACCAGGGCATGCTCTGGAGAAGGGGCTGCACGGGCAGGGCCTGCCTAGAGCTGAGCTTTGAACACTGACTGTGGCAGTGCCAGCCTCAGGGACACTTCCCCCCCTTCTGGCTCCTTCCACATTCCTGATTTGGTGTGAAATTACTGCAAGTCAATTGTGGGTTTTTTGGGGTGGTTGTGTTGATTCTGATTTAGGTTTGAAGTGAGTTTTCCAAGTCAGAACTGTGCTTTTGTTGTTATGTATTAAAGCATTTTTTTGGTTGCTTACTGTATCAACTTCCTCCTATAAATGAGAAGATAAAAAAAGAGGAATAATGATTTTAGACTTGTACAGGTGTTTGGACAAATCCAAGCAGTTCTGATGACACTAACATTTAACATCCATCCTTTCCATCTGCATTGCACTTGTAAATATTTCTTCATTGGAAGTACCATATAATTCTCCAGGAAAAATACCAGTCTCCTGAGGTTTTGCTCATTTAAATTCAGAATCAGATGGCATCAAGTAGAAAATAAGTCATCCCCTTATCCTATTCTTATTCTGACATTTCAGAAAGGGAACTTTCTTCTAGGGTGTAGCCCTATATGAAATTAAATAAGAAGAACAGCCTAAGGTAATATCCACTTTTCACTTTACATAAAGCAGAAATTTGCTTGTGGAGGATGATACTGATGTTGAAGGTTCATATTTAAAATGCTACTGTTTAAAATGTTTCATAACCTTAAAAGTAAGCTGTAAACAAACTTTGCAGTGTGAATCCCTACAAAACTCTAAGTCAGGTTTTAACCAAGTTGGGATGGGGCTTTTAACTGGAAATTGGATGAAATTAAAACCTCAGGACATTAAAATGCCATCATTATTAAGAAGAAATACTTCTCAAATTTTGTGCCACTAATCAGTTAACTGACTACAAAATGGCAGCAGAGCTCCTCAGAGATGCCTGAGTATGCTGGGTGCCCTGTGGAGGTCTTTGTCCCCTGTTAAAGGTGGGTAGGATGGTGAGAGAGTGGGACAGAGTGGGACAAAGGCCTTCACTAAGTCCCCCACTCCCAAAATTATTGTCCATAGTGCTCTGTTCCAGACGTGCAGGCAGAAATTTCCTGGTGTCTCAGTGAAATAGGGAAGGCAAACATTGAAGGGTCTTTGCATTAGGTGGAGAAACACAGCCATGTTTGCAGCTGCAGGGTCTTCTCTAGGGCTTGGGGTGCTGAGTCCCTTATCCACATGGGGTGTGGGAAATGGGGATAATAATTCTGTTATAAATCCTACCCCTGAAGTATTCCCAGGGAATAATTGCTTGTGTCAATCATTTCCATAATAATCATGGGGGATATTGGGAATATATTTGTATTTCATCTAGAAAAAAATAATCATGGAGTGAACACGTCCAGATGAAGCTGTATGATCCTTGTACCTGTGCCATATTTAGGGCTGGAGAACCTGCACATCTTGAGAGCTTTGAAGGATATATGTAAGCTTTTACTTCATTCAGTGTAGGTATTAGAAGAGTTATCATAAAATATTTTATAATTTGCTTCATTTGATTCTGGCAATTCAAAATTAATGTATAATTACAATGAAAATTTTTAAATTTATCAATTTTAGCAACATTCAAATTTGGCATTCCACTTAAAATAGAGAATATCTGCTTCTTTTTGTTTATCATGTCAGTTTTGGGAATGGAAACAGCAAAAATGATCAGGATTCCAGATTCCCTAAAGTCTACCTTTTGGTTCTGCATTTGAATCACACCTTTACGAGAACAAGTACACACATGTCAGAAATTACATGGCTCCATTTCGATACTGCAACTCTTGTCTTTAATGATATCTGACTGCTAATGATCTCCAAATTAATTTCCTGCACAGGACATTACACAGGGGCACCTAAGGTTTTATTTCCTTAAAATATTGTCTATTACATATTGTGAATTTATTTCTTGTCTGAGGTCATGCATTTTTTCCTTGTTTACTGAGAGCTGCTGAGGGCAGTTACAAATGAGATAGATGATGTTTCTTTACATAAACAAATGCAAACCATGCACTAAAACCATATTAAATGCAAGAGTGACATGTATTGGATGTTACTGCTCAGGATGCTGCTCTGTGTCTGGTGCAGAGAACTTTGACACCAGACTTTGATCTGCCTTAAGTGGAGCACACACACAGGATCCTGCATGGCTGCAAGGGATGCTCTGAGACATTCTCCTTCAAAATCTCTCCCTTGTCTGGCTGTAAGACAAAATACACTGCTTGCTTTGCCTCTTGTCTGCTCCTCATGCAGAGAGTCTCATTTGCCTTCTGTGCTCTGTTGTTTACTCACTGGAAGCAGCAGTGATAGATAAATGTTATTTAAGAAATAATAGGCTCTTTAAGTGGTGACTGTCTATAGGCTGTCCCAGTTTAAATTCAGGTTTTTGTTGGTATAGATGGTCCAGGTTTTGTGTCATGCAGCTTGGAGGACACACTCAACCACATCACCCAGACAGAACACACACAGTTACAGACCAAAACTGGGAATTAAATGTTCCTAGCTCCGCATACAGTCTGGAGTTACTTCAGTTTAGCTGTTCTGTGCTTGTTTGTAGGATTGGCACAATAAAGGCCAACCTCATGGGGTTCTGCAGCCTAGAGGCTCTTCTGTGCTTTTGCTTGATCTGATGCCCATTCCTGAGGCAAAAGAAGCAGAATAAACTTCAGATAAAAGATGCCTCTCATTCTCATCATGAAATAACAGAGATTAAAATGATGTGAGAGGTTGCACTGGTTCTGTCCTGTCCTCAGGTTGAGAGAGGGAGGAGCAGCCTCTCTCTGCCTGCTGCAGCCACAGGGCTGGAGGGCCACTGGGTGTGCTGCCCTCCTGTTCCTGCCCAGGGATTTACCTGTGGGAAGCTGTTCCATCAGTCAAAGCACCAGGAAAACTCCTGGGAATGGTCCTGCTGTGATTTGAGGAGAGCAGGGAGAGGCTGTGCTCAGCTCCCAGCTCTGAGTTCTGCTCACAGAGGGCGTTTCAGGGCTCCTCAGTGCCTTTCTCTCTCTTTGGTAAGAGGACAGACGTGGTTGCTCCATTTTCATTCCAGAGAAGCTTTCTGTGGATTGTCAGCCTCAAATCTCGGGGCTTTTTCAGTGCTGGAATTGCAGCTTGTCACGCTGGTGAAAGGAGGATGTCTCTCAGGAAAGGCTGCTGATAATCAGCCACCTCCTCCTTCCATTCAGAACTGTTATTCAATGTCAATATTTTTTCATTTCACTGCATCACCTTCTGTCTTTGATATCTGAAAATTCTTTAAGTAATTTTAACTTTTTTCCTCAACTTCTAAAATACTTTTTTTCACATCACTAGAGCAGAAGCCCAACCTTCAGTTCAGAAATCTTAATTGCAAAGCAAAGCCTACTTTTTCAGTATTTTGCTACAAGAAAGAGACAGCTTTGATAGTTTAATATCACACTGTCTTTCACAGTGTCTTTCCTCACATGAGGCTAGAAGACAAAAATTAATCCACTAAAATTAGTAAACTATTCTGGAATCTAACAAATTCAAAAATGATATGGCCAAATGTCCACAACATTTCTCATCTGTTGTTTATCTCTTGCAATTAAGGATAGCTAAATTAAACAGTCTCTAAATACAAGTTACATAAGCCCAGCAACTCAGTGGACATCCAACTATTCTAGGAAGGCCACCAGCATGCAGGGTTCCACATAACATTGTATTTCTTCTTGCATCTGTTTTGTAAATGTTAATAATGACATGTTTGCCTTCAGAGTGAGGGAACCTGCCCATCTTTTGTGGGTGCCTTTTGTAGGAGCCATGTGCAAGTACCTGGAAAGCACTGTCCAAGGAGCTAAACTTATTTCTGATAAATCTGGGAATACCTGTCTTTTCATCAGCTCCTGACGGGAAATCTTGTTATTGCCAATTGACCAAAGGTGACCTTTGCTGTGCAAGCACTGACCCAGATGGATTAGGAAATGTATGTGTTGTTCAGCTGTGATCTTTTACCTTGCTGCATGTGATAGAACACATTTATTAACTCCATCTTTCTCTTCAGCAATTCCTTAAATCGTGTAATTTATGCTTTAAGAGTTGTAATTAGTCCCTCCACCTAGTTCTGTCAAAAACAAAGGGTGCATCCAACCCTCTCTCATTAGTATTCACACAAAGTGAATTGTTCCTTGCAGTTCTTGTTCATTATTATTTAACTGTTAATCCCAGAAGTTTATGGGCTGGTGTTACGATGATGATTATTTTTCTGGTTGGTGTCCAAGGGGTCATTTTGAAAGAGGCTCATTGCAGAGGGGTTGCAGAGGATGTAGATTTGCAGGAGCATTTAATGTGCTTTGCTTCCAGTCTTTCTCTGGCTGGGCAGCTGGCCAGGAACTGTCTGAGGTTTGCTTTGTAAGTCCTGAATCACTAATGCAAAGGCAGGGGAAGTACAGAGCCATCATACCCATCTGTCCAATATTACTGCACATGGAACTGGCCCTATTGAACATATTGAATTAATTCCACTGCAGTGTTGCCCATCAAATTACTTGACTCTTTACATCACCCTTTTTTTGCTCCCTAATGCAAAACATCCATTTTATTTGACAAGGCCTTCTTTGGCTTTGGCCTAAACAGAGGATGGGGATGATCTTGGCTCACTTCACTCTAAATAATCGTTCTTTAATTACACTGGAGGTGGTATCATCTGCAGTAATTACTGAAAAGATGTCAGCTCTCAGATAATGGAGTAAAACATTAATGGGACTGAGCTGGCCCAGACACTGACTCACAGAAGCCAGCCACTAGGCTTGGCATCACTCTTAGCCTAGTTAAGGTTTCAGTTCAGCACCTGACTTAGGACCTTTCTGAAGTGCCATATAGCATGATGCTGATGTCTTTTGTTTTGTTTAAACACAAATCCTGCTTTTTCTTCGGTAAACAAAGTAAATTATGGCTTAAGACAGATTTTTGCAGGTACCTACCTGAGTAATAACTTTCTCATGAGCCCCCATATCCTTTAAAGAGGCCCACGATATCCTGAGATGGACAGGCCATGCTGCTCCAGGCAGAACTTCTTCAGGTTGATTAGTTGGCAACAGCAGTAAAATCTTGGGTATAAATTGATCTGAAGAGCTCTCTTCTCTTTGCAGAAACTACTGGATTACGTACTTGTAAATGAAAACTGTTGGCTTATCCCAGAATCATTTAGGTTGGAAAAGGCCTCTGAGATCTTTGAGTCCAACTTTTGGCTGACCACCACCTTGTCAATAAAGAGAATAAACTTTTTCTGCACATGTGAGTGAAACAAAGGCAGAAGCTGACGTGGAGGGAGTGCTTCCAGTTTCTCACAGGATGACAAAGGGACACTGACTTGCAGTTCTGGAGATTCATTAGCTTTCAGTCAATTCAGAGCATTCTCAAAAAATATCTAAAAGCTACTGTGCTTGGAGATGTGCAGCTGTGACTTTCGAAATGGGTATCTTTGATTATACATCTCATGGCCTTGCTGAGGTCCTGAAGTCCTTTGAATCTAAAGGCCCAGTAAAATTATAATTATATAAATACACAATATTCCATGGCTTCTATGTGTTTCGTGCTGTGTAGTCTTCAGTCTCCTTTCTTTGCAGTTATTTTAGCTACTCATGGGTCCAACTTTCATATTCAAGAAAATAGAAGCCAAATCTATCAGTCTGTAGCTGACAGGAATACTTAGTGAAGCAACGACTGTCATTTGCTATTAAGTTAGATAGAAAATCTAATATAATTCCAATTAAAAATAAGCCAGATGAGATCTTCAGAAAGGACTTCTTCTGCATCTCCTCACATATGTTACTTTTCAAATGAAAAAAAGTAACATATGTGGAGAGCACTTTGATCCATATGGTGTGCTCCCCTTGATATTTTTTCTATTAAAAATCCCTATACTGATAAGTCAGCCTTTTGATTTATACAGTTGCTTTTTCCTCACTATAGAATACTGAAGGCTGTTTTTTCTTCCCTTTTTGTGCCTCTTCTTCCCAGATTTATCTCTATTTTCAGTGTCAGGAGGAAGTTTCAAGCTCGAAGTTTCGGGTGAGGAGCAGGTGTGAAGGATGCCCTTTCTTCCCCAGGACTTGCAGTGAAACCCCAGGTTGGAGTGGTCCCAGATGAGGCCTGAAATTGGTTTTCCTCCCTACTGAGCACAGCAATGTGCTGCAATGCACAGAATTAGGCACAGATCTCAGTGGTACACGGGGCATTCAGTGGATGCCAAGTCTCTGGTTTTCAAATTCTCTTTTCTGTTCTCCTTTCTTCTGGAAATCAGCATTTCTTCTGGACCTTATGAATTGCAAAATCTCAAAGGTTACTACTTGTTATTCAAAACCTGATTTAATTTTAGTTAAAACTTGGGTTTGATTTTTTTAGTGGTTGTTAAAAAGCATTTTATCAAGTTTAAAGAATTTTGTATTTATCGATTGATTGGATTAGCAACTAAGACATAATGTAAATGTTGGCTGACAGAAAAATGCATTTTTTGCCCAGTATTTGAATGATCTATTTGGTTTTGCAGAAATGAGTTCATGAGTTAATTCTCCCTATATGACCCTATAACACAATCAAGAGGATTTCACCTTTTTCAGCTGGAATTCACTCAGCAGGCCAAGAGGATTTCACCTTTTTCAGCTGGAATTCACTCAGCAGGCTTTCCCACTTCAGGTGTCTGCAGTTCCATCTCTTTGCTGTGTTTTTGACTGACCTCCCTGTCCTTCTCCCCTGTGTAGGACCCAGCACCCCCCAGAGCTGTGCAGTTTCTCTGCTGGCTCTGATGCTTCCTCTGCCCTCCTGTTCTGGGTTTTGGAGCTGGGAGCAGCAAGGAGTGGGAGCTTCTGGTGGGACTGTGAGTTCCCCCAGCCCCTTGGCTACAGGAGCAGCTCATCCATGTGCAGCTTTGTGTGAAATTGATAAGAAGTAGAGTTAATCAAAGCACTCAAAAAAATCTGTTTTGCTGCAGGTGTCAGAAATGTGTGAGAAAAAGGTTTAAAGATCTCTTCAGTGTCCTTTAATGTGCTGGGCACATTTCCTGCTACAGAAGGGAACCTTGTCTGGATAAGATTGTCCAACATTTTTGGAAAATTCAGAAGTTTTTTCTGAATTTTTGACGATATTGAACCATACATTTATAAATAGAGTTACTCTTTGCTTTCACTGGAGACTTCTGCTTATAAATCAGTGTCAGGGTGTAGCCTGTGGGTTTTCTAAGGAAAGTTCAGGAGACAACGCTTGGAAAATAAAAAGGCAGACACATTAATGAGAGAACTTTAATAAATGATGTAGCCCTTTTTCTCCCTCCTCTCTCTCCCTGAAGATGGCCACTGGCACACCACTTGTAATTATTTATTATTTTTGTATCTGGTCTGTAGACACAGCACGAGTTTGCTTCTCTTGTTGGGAATATTCCCACAACAAATGCAGTGATCCTGTCACAGATTGTAGGGGAATTTATGGGTGTGAGTTTTTGCTACAGCACATTGATTAACATCATTATTATTGTCTGCTCAGTTCTGTGTGGGATGCAGCAGCTCAGCTGAAGGTGTCGTGCCCTGTGAATGATGCAAGGAGCACTTTAATGAGAGGTGTTTCAGTCACTTCAGTGTAAAAGTATTTCTTTTAGTGTAAAACCAACTGTGGCTCTGAGAATCCTATTCTCCTGTGTTCATTTGGAGTGAGGGACATGATGAATATTTAACTTGAGTAGAAATATATCTGAGTTTGGCTGAACTCAAAAAGAATTCTTATTATCAGAGTGACTTTCTTTCAATATATCAGTTTAAGTTGGCTTTTATTGAGATATGACACAGGCAGTATGTCCATACTGAGTATTTTATTTAAAGAATTGTTTTATATAAAGAGCATAGTCGCTGGTAATCTTTTGGTGAGTGCTATAATTGTTTCTAAGTTTTCTGTACATTGTATTGTGATTTTAGAATGCTCATTTAGATCTTTAATGAAAACTATCATAAACAAGTTAATAAAAACAGCTATTAAATTCTGTTGGGATGGCAAGAAATGATATTCTATGAAAAACTGTATAGGAATAGCAATTATAGTAAATATACTTTAATAGATAGGAATGAAAGGTGCATGGCACTAGCAGAACACCTAGAATGAAGATTCACTTAAATTTAAAGGAAATAGTGCTTTTAAAAATGTGGGTTTTCAAAATGCTCAATATTTCCCTACAAGTCTTGACTTTTACCTGAGAACACGAGAACAGCAAAATTCAACTGGTATTTAGGAAGCTGAACCTTCGTAGCACTTTTATCCAGTTCCCTGTTTATCTAAAATCTTAATTTCGTATGACAAAAAAACCTGTGGCCTTCAGCTTTTGTTGCTCTGTGATACGATACCAAGGCAAAAGCTCATAAACTGTCCAAAGGCACAAGCTCTGTGTATCATATTTTAGATCAATGAAGGAAAAACAGCAAAAAACTCTTTCTGTATTTGCAGTAGAACCATCCCCTGCTGCTCCCTGTGGTGCAGCCTTTACCCAGTGGCAGAGGCACCTCCCTGCAATGTCAAAGATCTGGGAGATGCCAAAATCCCCAGTTTTTTCTACAGCCATTTGCAAGTTTTGCACATTATCCTTTAAGTGGAAGGACAATCTTTTGAGATGAAGCGCTGCAACGTGACATTGCATTAATTCATGAGAAGATATGAAAAAGAGTATGAAAAAGACCTTGAATGAAGAACTACTGAAAGGATCGTGATTCTGGCATTGACATCTGTGCCATCTGGATTTTACACTCTTTTTTTTTTAAAGTATTTAGACTTAGGAAACAAACTTCCTGAGTACATGCTTCAGCCTGGAAAACCTGCTGTGAGAGAAAGAGGACAAAGAAAAAAGATGATGGAAGGCAAAAGACAATGTCTCTGTGGAGGGGTGGTTTGCTTGTCAGGATGTTTGCAATTACTTGTCCAACTCTAGTGAAGGTACTGCAGGAAAAGCCAGAGATAGGATGCAAATTAAGCCCTCTCAGTGTAATATTTTTGGGTTTAGGTTAGGCTAAGGCTTGGCTTGTGGCTCTGGAATGGATATTGGGTACAGTTTTGCTGTACCATAGGGCAGTAATTAAGCCTCAGTAATGGGGTGAGTGATATCAAGAACAGCCCATCAAATCTGCAGAGGCAACCTCTGATTTCAGAACACTGGGATACAAAGAGAGCTTTCCATTCTCTTAATTATGCTGTTTTTTCTGTTTGTTAGTTAGTTTATGTGGTTGTTTTGTTTGTTTGGATGGATTTTTTATTATTATTTTGCTCTGTTTCTTTTCAGCACAAGCTACAAATTGGGTGGGGAGTGTTCTGGCTCTTTATTTCTGAAAAGCTATTGTCAGATTCTTGTTCAAAAGAGACACACAACAGCAAATGAATTCAGTCCCATTGTAGTTTAACTTAATTTCCAGAATTGCAGCATTGTTTCACACGGCTCAGTGTGAGCAGCAGTTTGCTGGAAGGGACACTGGGAAGGTGTGAGGGGTCAGGAGCTTGTGTAGGAAGGAGCTGTGCAGGACCTCTCTTTGTGCCTGGCTCCAGTCTTGCCTTGCCCAGTTCTCTTACAGCCTAAATTCACCAGTTTGAAATGATAAATACTCTTCTCTGTCCTCCTCTGTTAGATTATCCAGGGCAGCCATCTAGTCCATTTGCAGGTGACAGGAATTTAGTGCTCTCCTTTGTGTTTGCTGTAGTTCATAAATAATACATGGGGCCTTTTGCTTCCCATGCTTTAACTGCTCTCCCTGAAGACTGTGCTGCCTGCACAGATCTGAAGGGTTTGCTGGAGCCTAAGACTGTTACTGAAGACTTTTTTGGAGAACAAAGCCTTGCTCATATCCAGCAGCTCGGTAGCTCCAGCTGACACTCCATCAGTTTGCATTCTGCATTATGAAGAACCCTTCACATTTTTCCAGCCAGAATCTCAAACTGATGTAACAACCCCAAAAACTTTTATGAGATGAACGGAAAGAAAATAATGTGTTATAAAAACAGGAGTAAAAATTTAGTCTTTATTTGAGTACAGCTTAAACAATGCAGTGTGTAAAGGTTTGTACTGTTTCTTCATTCTGAGGAGAACAAGATTAAATATATCTTGCTATGTTTGTGTGAAAGGTGAACTGCAGCCTGCTGGAGAGCACAAAACTTGATACAGTAGGGATTTGTCTATAAAGAAAATACAGATAATCCCATAGAAAAGAAATATTTGATGTCCTCATGTATTTGGTAATGCAGACTTAGCAATATGTTGATAATGGAACATTGTCCCTTTCTGTGATCTTGAAAGAAAAAATAAATATCGTCTCTAATGCTCTTTGCCATGCTGCTCCTGGCCAACTCTGTGAACTCAGAGTGTTTGAATAGGTGGAAATATATCAAAAAGTCTGTAAGACATCTTCTTGTTAAGCCTAGATAGCTTTTTCTTTTATAACATACAAGCAATATCAAGAGTATGTGGAGGCCGTGGCAGTCTGCAGCACTATTGTAGAGTGCAATATTTATTTTACACTTTTATTTTTCTTAATAACTGGAAATCAAGATGTAGATATTACAAATGGGAACTAAGTGAGGTTATATATGAAAGAAAATAATCTCCTGAGGAATGTGACATTCAATTTAAGCTGTGTGATTGCAAGACAAGGTTTGTGGCTGCAGTACAGCACATGATCCATGCTCTAGCTGAGAGCAGAGGAGAGGTTTGCCTGTCAGGTCCTCATTGCAGGAAATATTGGATTTATAATTTACATGGAAACTGCAACGTCATGCACTTGTCCAGCTTCTGTCCCCCTGTCACCTTTGGTCTCCCTTGGATGGAAACTGGGCATCACTAATCTCTGTTCAAGGTGGTGTTGTGTACTCTTCTTAAATATTTGTCTGTGAAGGGATGGCTGAGAGGGATTCCAGGGCTCACAGTCCTCTGGAGAAGTTCAGCCCCACAGTCAGGGCCAGCACAGGAGGCTGACTGGCCAGGACACTTGGGAATTTAAACCAGAATGTGCTCTCACCTGGGCACATCCCCACAGGATTGATTATTGTCCCAAAGGAAGGGTACAAACTGTGCAATTTCCTTCCAGGAAAAGGCCAGTAACAAAAGCAGTGTTTCTAACTGTGATTTAATAGGAAAAATCTGCATTTCCCTGTGCTATCCTAGGGATAATGTTTTGGGCTCCTGGCATCTCTGTCTCTGTCACTGCAGGACTTTTGCCCGAGGCTGCTTTTTCAACAGCTGCCCTTGTTCTTGGTGCCTTCTTATCCTCACAATCTGCTCAAAGCTGGTGTGCTTTGTACCTCAGGGTAGGAGCCTCGGGAGCCCCAGGACAGGCAGGCAGACACAGCTTATTCCTCTGTAAGCCTTTAAAGGCTTCAACTCAGAATAAACGAAGAAGAATTCATTGCTGCCATGTTGTACTCCCAGCAGCAGGAAATATGCTCCTGGATCACTCAGAGTTACTCTGCCATGACGTGACAGCCTGGCCCAGCTGAACAAAACAAGATTTAATTCCAGTGCCCTTCTTGCAGCCAGTCACTTAGGATGTTAGCAGGAAAAGCCACAGTGGCACAGCTTCAGTGATATTGTGTAGCTCACAGGCCCTCTCAAAGGACAGCATAAATCTTGAATTTTGTCTTCTCTGCTTTAAACTAAACTTCTCAAACTAATGACAGTTTTTTACATTATTAGGTTTGATGGCATAATTTGTCCATATCTGGAGGCACAACGAACGAATCATTAAAAGAATAAAAAATCCAGATTTTAAACAGCCTCTGGTAGATTCTGTGTTCTGCTGCTCCCATTACTTAATTTACAATATTAGGCTCACATGGTACCATCAGTATGAGATGTGGGTTTCATCTGTTGCTAATACTTTCCATTTAGAAGTATATTTACTCATATATTTACAAAACCTCAACATATAGATAAGGAAATTGTGTAATGTACTTCGACTCTGAACAAACAGCAACAGGAACTTTGGTTGAATTATTTAGGGAGGAAGGAAGAAATTCAGGAGAAATCGAGGTATTTTTATAAATAAATCCTTTTTATAATATTAACTCTTTTCAAGCCCAAACAATTTTGCACTCTTTCTTTAGGTTCTAGACCTCTCTTTGTGTCTTCTTGGCTGAACCACTTGCCAAGTTTTGCTCTTCTGTGCTGCTGCCCTTTCACAGTCCAAGGTATAAGAGAGGGATGAGGAACAAAATGAAGCCCCCACAGTCTGAGGGAAATTGATAATTTCAACCTGAATGATTCTATTCTACCCTGCCCAGATAACATCAGAGAACACCAAGCCCAGTGGTGCTGAAATTTCTCCACGAGAAGCTGTTGACAAAGCCCTGTGATTTATCTTGCTCAGCTTTCAGAAGATAATGAGTTCCAGTCACCACTGAGCTGAGTCAGGTTTAAATTGGTGACTTAAAGGTGAAATAAGTTACTCTGCTACTTGTTCTGCCTAATTACCTCTAAAAATTTCTGCTCTTTTGAGCATCTGAATAATTTCTTCTCAAAATTCATGAGATGGGTTTCTTTGTAATGTTGTTTTCTGGCTGCATCTTAGTGAACAGCATTAAACAGACAACAGAACTGTTGGAAAACCAGGCTATGAAGGACT
>JACBWW010000045.1:4987028-5019597 GCA_020086605.1 Lanius collurio | reverse complement strand
CTAGTCCCATCGTGATTCAGACTTATTATTATTATTATTATTATTATTATTATTATTATTATTATTATTTTGTTGTTGCTGACCTTTTTCTTTTATCATTAGTGCATTCTGAGTGGTAGACAGATGAAAAGTTTTGCCACGGAGAGAGGGAATGAGAAATGTGCTGCATTTTCCACGTCATTCTCTGGATGGCAATCATTGCAATTACTCTGCAATAAAGTGAATGTGACTTAGCAGTAACAATATGTCTTTATCCAAAATAGATGTCAAGGTTTTAAAATGAAACCAGTCTTAAAAAAACCCCTTTTAATCCACGTGGAGGATTCTCTGAGCTTTCAGCAGGTGACAAACAAGGCTGCAGCTTCCCAGCAGGTGTGGCAGTTGCTGTTTTACACCTCTGACAGTCCTGCCTGCTGCTGCAGGCTTGGGGTCTTTTTTCTGGCAAGGATGGTTATCTAAACAATAAGATTTGGGAATGAAGATATCTCGTTTTGATATCTCTATAAGGTTGGATCACACCTTTAATGAGGCAGTAATTCATTACCTGGGATTACTGTGACAAATAGAAATGATCTGTTTGCGTGACCTCTTCACGCAGCTTGTCAGACCTGAGGAAAGGTCAAAGCAAGGGATGGAATTTTTGATGCCATTCACTGAAGCTGCATCAATGGGTGGCTAAAATGTGCAGCTGATCTCTTGTAATCCAAGGGTCTCTTCCAGGACATGGGAGTAAAAGTTGTCACTTTAATTTGATATCTTGCAAAGGCTTGACACAGACAGCATCTCCAGAAGTGTGGCAGAGTTGTTTCAATTTGTTGCTGGGATGATGCAATTCTAGGTATTTTATCTGGTCACTTAAGAGGTGAACTGGAACCAGAAAATCCAACATTCACAGGAGAAGGTGCTCTCTATATTAATTCATAAGAAATATAAATAAGAGAGAAGGAAAAACACTTTGTGAGTTGAAGAAAAGTGGTAAAAATAATTTTAGTTTTATCAGTGTTTAAGGAAAAAGAAAAAAAAAAAAGGAGGTAGATGGCAAAGCTTTAAAGCAAAAGTGTGAGCCCAGATAGTTTTTGAGTGATCAGAGAAAATGCCCAAAACTGTTTTTTCACATCATCTGCATAACAATGAAAACTGAAGCAAGGTTGTTGCAAAATAACACCCCTGGGATGCATGTAAATACACAAAATCTTAGAACTCAAACCAGAGCCTTAGGGAATTCAAAAATGCACAAGGAAGATAATAAAAATGGAATTATTTGTGGTCGCTAATTGGGAGCACTGACAGGGGGACTGGAAAAATCCTTACACACTCCACAAAGGTGGGATTTTGGGGCCATTTTTTGAAGAGATTCAGCTCTGAAAGAAGCCTTTTGCCTGTGAGGCCACTGAACAAACATAGCAAAGGTCACCACGCTGATCTAACCTGCAATCAGAGTGGGAATCCTCTGAAATCACATTCCATCATTTTTAGTAATAACAGGAGAAAACAGAAAACGAGGAGATGAATTCTGATTAAGTTTGTCTTTCAGCATAATGTGCTTGCATGCCATGTGGAAGGACAGGTTTCCAGGGCATAACCAGACAAACACTGCCCCCAACAAAGCCTCTGCCATCCTTTGCTCTCTCCAAGGAGCCCTTTTAGCTGCTCTGCCAGCTTGTCTCTTCACATCCCTTGTAGGATTGCTTTTACCCTGTCTGAAAACCAGAAGAGTCCCCTCAATGTTTTGGATGCTCTAAAAATGGGCTTGTCTGCTTATTTTTGATGCAGGGAGCAGGCTCGTTCCCTTTCTTTGTACATAAGATGGTTCCTGACTTTGGGTTTTTATTCAGTTTGAAATAACTCATTTAAAGAGTCAAGTCAGCTTGGGTAACAGTCTTGATCCTAAAATGTGCTGATCCCTTTCACCCTGATTCCATGAATATGCAGTGGGTGAGTTCCAAGAAAGACCAATTTGTCTGTGTTTTATCTCCCAGCCAGGTTCAGGGCTGGTCACTTCTTCCCCATTCTGACATGACCTTGATGTACCCAACAAGCTCAATGTTCTGGGGTCTGGGTTGGTTTTCCTGCTGAAATACACCATATTTCCAACAGGAAGTCCTTGATAATGCAGGATTTCCAGCTGGAAGGCTAGGGAGGCAATTTAATTTAGATTAATATGAGTACTAAGCTGCAACAATGCTGCTCCACGTGACATAAATGCAATTTGCTATAAAAAGGTGAGGTTTTGGCAGGATTTTTGCCTACAGAAGAGAACAGAGCACCTCCCTGGGCACTCCAAGAAGGACCAGTGTAGAAAGCAAGGAGGTGGAAGGTCTCAGCCAGTTCCTGAAAAGATACCAACATCTTTAAACTGAGAGAATGATAGAACTGTAGCAGAAAGCAGAATTTTCTTTCCCTGGACATGGATTGCTCTCAAATCCAGATCCACTTCACTTAGGTTACTTCAGCTGTTACTTGCTGGACTCAGAAAGAAAAAGGATTTTTTATAATTCTGGAAAGTCAAAAAAGAACCTTCTTTAGGACTTCCTTTGCCAGCCTTAATGCCAGCCCTGTGTCCCATCCGTGCTCTCGGCGTGTGTGGCTCATAACTGGGGAACCCCCAGGAATGAAAGTGGAAAATACCTGACAGCTGAGGGCTGAGGCTGCCCCCAAACTGAGCTTCACTGAGGAGTCTGAGGGCTTAAAATATGTGGGCAGGGTGGGACTGAGGGTATTTCACCCAGAAATTTTGTTGGTTTGGACCTTGGGCTGTTGAGTGGGAGCAGAACCCTGGGCTTGGACAGGAAGCTGTGCCCAAACCCAGGGAGAGGAGAGCTCAGGCTGGCAGCACAGGACGTGGAGGGAGGGGATGTGCAGGCCTGGAGTCCTGGATATTCCTCAGTGCAACAAAAAAGCAGCAAGGTCAGCAAGAGCCCACACAACAAGAGCAGCTTTCCTGTTCAGAACCACCTGCAGGACTATAAAACCATTAAAAAATTGAGAGATCAATCTTAATCATGAGACCTGTTCTTTTGAGAGCCCCACTGGAGCAGTTCTGCAGCTCTTTTAAACTTTAAATCACAGAAGCAGTGAAACCAACATCTAATTTTTGTTTTTAAAAACTGCAAAAAGGAGAATTTTTTGCACAATGGCCAGTTCCCAAATTCATTAATGTAGGTGTTGGGGGAGCAATCTGTACACTCTGAGTTTTTAAAAAAAATATTAATGAGTAGAAGAATGCCAAGAAACTGCTCCTGAAAATAAAATAGCACAGTCTGGAGAAGAATTTGATATTATTTCTTCTTGTCTTTTTGAGTTCCTAAGCAGTAGAATAGGATGGGAAATAAAGCAAAGCTCAGGTATGCAATGCTGTATCAGGTTTCCAAGGATTAATTGTGGGAAGAAGTATCAGGCCTCATGATGCAGTCAAACCTTTTAATAAATTTCCAATCTTTAATTGAAATTAACAGCTATAGGAGGAAAGGAGACAATAAACATATTAAAGAAAATGAGAATTTCATACAGAGTTTGAAAAAGAACAGTAGAACTTGGAGAAACAGTAGTGTTGGCTTGATGTTTTTTTGGGTTTTGTGATAATTTACCACTCTTTTAATACTTTTAATATTTTGCAGTATCCGGGCTTGAGCTTATAAGATAAGGAAAAGTTGTGGAAATCAGCCTTGATCCATGTGCACATTTTATGATCTCATATCAGTCTGTCTCTTATGCTGCTGGAGAGATCAATAGATGTTCCCTGCTGAGGATGTTATCTTTGGTACCAACTTTTTAATTAACTCTTGTCCTGAGCTCAAAGAGCAATGTTTCACAGTAAAAACTCTTGATGTACAAAGCAGATTTGACATTTATCAATTACACTCTGTGGTATCCAGGGCAGTGATCAAACAATCAGAGCTGTAGTACTGCTTGTTCTCCAGCAATGGCAAAATCACTCAGATACCCACATCAAATGCATTTGCATGGCTCAGGACTCCTTTTGAACGTGTTTACCAATCATTTTTGAAGAATATTCTGTTGGCACTAAAGGGAAATTGTCAATACTGAGATCATGGTGTGTTATTAGACGTGATGGAAAAGGTAATAAATGTAGTACAGTTTTAATTTAAGCTGCTGTCAGTGGAAAAAGCCAAGCCACCTTCACTTCCTCACTGCTCTGACTGCACACTGAGAGTTTGCCTTGCTCTGCTTTGGGCATCAGGGAGGCTTTTCCAGATGAGCTTTCTTTGGGCATCTGTGCACCAGCCCACAGGTCTCTGCATTTGGCTTCCCTTTTTGCTTTTCAGGTGAAAATCTCATTTATCAGAAGTGACTCAGGTGCAGTCCATGAATCTGTGTGACATCTTTTCCTTAGGGGGAGCACTCACCCAGACTGGCAATGCTGGGGAAGTGTTTGCTCTTTACTGCCAGCCTGAGCAGCAGAGCTGCTCTGTGCTGCAAGAGGGAGACCCAACCCCAGCTCCTCCACCCCTCACACCAGAACCCTTCAATATCTCTTTGGATGCCTCTAATCTGCTTGGTAATTCTTGGTGTTTATTAGTATTTTTTAGGCTGTTTTCCTGAGATGGCACAGAATTGATTTATTCTGTTAAAACAAGGTCAGTCTTTCTAAAATTTCAAATTGTATTACTTCATATTCTTTCTGTCTCTGTGTTATTTTATTCTTTGATTGCAGTAGCAGTCACTGAATAGCTGAGGGTCATTCAACACTGTTGATGCATCATGATAACAGTCAAATTAATGTTTTTAAAAAACCCAGCAAGCACAGCTGCTTCTTAATACCCAGAACAAGTGTTCCTGTTCATGTAAGGGGCTTTTACAGGATGTCCAGGAGGAATTTCTCTGCCTCTCTTTTGAGATCTCACATATTGAAAAACTGCTGAGGTTTCAGGAGCCACTCTGTTTTAGGAAGACCTCCTAAAGACATCTTAATCCCCAAACTCCCTTGAGATCCCGTGCACTTTCCAGCAGCGCAGCTCCTGCCTGTGTTATTACTGTTTATTTTTGTTGAAGGAGACACTCATATCAAGAAACAAATGGTGAGCTCTCCCCACAGTCTGATTCCATTCAGGACAGCTGCTGCTGTGGCTGCAGCTGTGGACAAAGCAGAGGAAATCATTTTTGGCTTGTGGCCCTCTGACTGCTTTGTTCATCTCTGCTGGTGACAGATTAGCTCTGCAGCACATCCCTAGGTCACCAACCAGCCTTTTTGTATTTGTACTGGTCAGTGCTCTGAAGAGAGGTTTTAAATTGAAAATATCAATTTCTTTTGTTGTCCTGGATTTTGGAGACCCAGAACTCCATGGCAGAGGTGCCACAGGTCAGCCTAAAGATGCACCAGCAGTGCAGAATGCAGAGGCTTCTGTATAGCACCCATCCCTCATTATTCCTGCTGTCAGCTGGTCCGAGCTGGCCATGACATTTATAAAGTCCTTTTCATAAAAAATTTAAGGTTAAAAAGTGTTAAGAAAAAGTACCCTGCCAAGGTTTACTAATGAAAGAGGGAAAGGTTATTTTATTATCAAATGTACAAAGGAAAGCACTTTTCTTCATCTTAACTGGACGTTTTCTTTATAAAATGCAAAAAGCCCTTATCTTTTATACTTCATTTTCATCAGATTTTCCTGAAATAACTATAATTAAATATTCTTTTAAAACTTACCCTTGAAGCATCAAAGTTGTAGTTTAAAACAAGATAAGAGATTTAAATTCTTTGCTGACTCTGTAAGATTCTCTTTGCAAAGACACCACAAAAACAACCTGTATTTTCAGGGAATGAGATGGGATAGGTTGACAAAAATCTCAAAAATTAAACAGGGGTGTTGAATGTAGTTGCAAAAAATGGACAGATTCCTGTTTATAAGGACAGTGCTACTGAGGTGGTGAAGGATAGCAAGGTCCTTTGTTGGGACTCGTGGAATTTGTGCTGCTCCAAGTCAGACCAACCCAGAGCAACACTGGGGAGGCAGAATTGTTGCATCTCTGGCCTGATAGAGAAATTTGTACCTCACTGCTTCATGTCAGTTCCAAATAGAGTTATTTATTTTCTGTTAGTTATCTGGAGAAGAAAACCCATCATCCCTTCATTGCTGGGACCAAATTTTGAAGTGTAGACTTCTGAAAGTTAAAGGGATTGTGAATTTTAAGTATTTTGCATGCAATGTGTTGTCAGTGAAACAATTTTTTTTCAGATTCATTCCAAGAAAAAATAGCCCTGTAAATAAATGCATCAGAGTGCATAGAGCACAAAGTTAGAATTGAGGAGGTGGATCCTCCTTCTTTTCCCAAGTTTGTTAATTTGGTTCCATTCCCTGTCTGGATTTTCCCCTTCTGGCTGCCAGAGAGTCCCCATCCCTTCTCCTGTGTAAGAAATGGATTGTTAGTTTTTGGCTAAGACTGAAAATACAGCAGCACATGTGCTGCAACAAAAGGCCTTCAAGTTAGTTAAAAACCACTGATTAAAACAAAAACATTTCGATTTTACCAGCCAGTTTCAATTGAAAGGTTGTGCTTCCCACACAAAATCCTTCTAAAAGCTGGTCATACCCAATATTCTCACCTTTGGCTTTGAAATGATCTTTTCATTTTTAGGACAAGGGGAAGGTTAGACCTTTATTATTTATTTTGTTTTGTTTTAATATCCATTGCATGAGTTGTAGCATAAAAATCTCCTGGGTAAACTTCACTTTTCTTCTGGCACCCTGACTTGGACAGGAAACAGTTCCTGTCTCTTGTCTGCATCCTGTCTGATTTAATAGCAGAGTCAGAACCTGGTGAAAAATAGCAGTTGACAAATATGCCTTCATAATGAAGTGCTTAAAATTGAGGAAAAAAAAATGCTGTGTCTGAGCTAATTTATTCCTCATCTCAAATATGTTCTAGCCCTCATTACTTTTGAAGTGAACTGAGAACTTTTGCCAAGTATGTTTTGATGGTAATGAATAAGGACTTTTCTGGGAGATGGATACTTCTTATCTCCAGGTATGTTCAGACTCAATGAGCATTTTTCTCTTGTATCCTTGCCAAAATACCTTTCCAGTACAGCTTGCCAAAAAAGTCCCAGAGAGCAGTCCTTTATCTTTCTAAGAACCAAAAAATGAGTCTGTGTTGTGGGCTGGACTGACTTATCAGCACTGAAATTCAGACTTCCTTGGCCCATGCTTCATTCCAGATAGAATGTTTTTAGTGGAGACACCTGCCAAAAATTATTAACAGCTTTCTCAGAGTGTTGATAGCTGCTCATGCACCTCATCAATTCTGCCCTGCTATCAGAAAGAAGAACCTTCTTTTAGGAATATGAAGATTCCTTTGCTGGAACTGACAAGGAAAAGAATTCTGAATGTTTTACTTCTATAAAACAACAAAGAGAAGAGAGTATGGATTATCAATATACCCAAGACATCACACACTGAAAGTCAAATTAAAACGCAGAAAAATGTCTTTTGTAAAAGCTGCACACTTTGATACAAATGGGAGAGGCAGTTCATGGAGCTGGCACTGACTGACCCTGCTTTGCCAGTCATTCTGCTTTCCTGGTGGTTTTTCCAGTTCTGTGAGGCACACAGTGAAATATGGAATGTAAACGTGATATTTATAAGAATATAAGAAACAAAGGGCTGTTCTCTGTTTTTCTTTGAAAATTTTAGAGCTTGTTAAAAACTTTTATCTTCAGTGTGAGCCTAGTTTGTCATGTGCTTACATTTTTCCAGTTCTGTTGTTTTGGGTTTTTTTGTTTGTTTGTTTTTTTTTTTTTTAACTAGAAACAAATTCATCCCTGGAATACATCTTTCAAATACATTGTAAGGTCCTGTGGGATCTTTATTTTGGATTTAAAATGAAAACTATACATGATATTCTGCCCAATAATTTCCTACCACGGTTGAATTGATAAATGCACTGAAGTAAGAGAAGTTATTTTAAAAAAACCCAAACAATTTCTGTTAATATCATTCATATTCTACTGTAGCTTCTTTATAGCTGAGCTCCTTCTAAGATGAAAGTGGTTTGGATCTGGAAGAGCCTTTGTGTCCTGGTGCTCTGATGTCAAATGATACAAAACTGTGTAAGTTAAAGAGTCAGACATATGGAAATTACATTATGGGTCTCTTCCAATTCCTTCAGCATTTCCTTAGCCATCTGTAATGAGTATCTCCAGTTTTAATCTCTTCCAAAAATTAATTCATTCAAAAGCAATGGCATAACTAAGAACATTCTGTGATGTTTTGATTGCTGTCCACGAGCTTTATGCTATGAGACGTCCCTGTGGGATAACACTGAGGATGAGCTGTGCAAATCTGCTTTTCTTCCTGCATTTTCCAGCAGCCTTCTGAGTGCCATTGCACTCTGGATGCCTGAGTAGGACAACAATTGAAATTCAACAGCAATTGTTTTAATATTCACTTCAAAGCAGGCACCAGTGAGTTCTAGAGAAGATTTTAGTAATGCAGGATCTGTTCCTGTGAAATGACAGAAACCCTGGAGTCTGCTCAAATGAGGATGCACGTGGATGCTTTTGTGGCAAGAACTGCAGCATTTTCTGAAAAGGAACCCAAATCTGTCTCTGGGCTGCTGTGGATTTTAGGGATGTTACAACCAAGAACTATCATTTTTTCAAACCTATTTTTTTGTTACTCTAGTCAAGGTGTTTTCTTTTTAAGAGTTAGGCAGTTGGTGTTAATGTTTCAGACTGACCCACTGCTTTTGCTTCCAATCCATTGTTTCCAATCCTGTTTTTATTTTTCAGCAATTTTCTGATTCTGTAATTATTTCTGCAGTTTCAGTGGAACTTCAGTGCTACTCTGCAATTTCTTCTACAGAGTTTTGAAAGTGTTCTGTTCAGAAAGTATGGTGAGATGCAAAAGATTCTTTGGGCCAGGCAAACACATTTTTGATAATATGTTCACACTTTGTACCTGAATCAAATAATGTCTTGTCAGCAAGATTTTTCCCTTCAGGTTTTCTTTTCTGACCTGCAGCCCAAATGCTCTGGCTGTGATACAGCATGTGGCATTCTAGTGTGACTTCATACATATTTAAATCATTCTGTGTCTTTAAAGGTTTTTATTTAGTGAAATAATCATCCTTTGGGACAAAAAAGTGGTCGATCTGGTTTGTGCTTATAAATGGTCCCCACTTCTCAGAGAACAGAAAACAGAAAGGTTGCACATCCTGAAATATGCAGAAATTTCCTCACAAGTATTCCTCAGATCCTGGGAATACTTTTGAAACTGTTTACTGAAGTGACATTTCTTTTTCCTGGTCCGTGTGGGAATGCTTTGCATGCTGAATTAACCTGGCAGTCTCAAGAAATTTGTCACCATTTTTTCTGGAAATTCTGCCTCAGGTAGTCCAGTGGGGCAAAGCCCAGAAAGGCATTTTAAAATCTCTTTTAAATAGCCCCAATTTTGTTTAGATATGAACCTGCTTCAACTTACTTGTCTTGTTTCAGTATCAACTTAAATCAGTGGCAAACTATTTATTAATTCTGGGGGAATGACTGGGCCCAAAAAGTGGGAGTGGACTCCACGATGTGGCCATTGATGGCAAACACTGTATTTTCCATCCTCAGTGATGAGGATCATCAAAGTGAATACAAGAACAAATGCAAACACAGCATAACCACTGAATATTTCACAACCAGAAAAAACAGAGGTATTTGCAGTGAATTATTTCTTCAGTCTTTGCCTCTGGTGTAATTATTTCGGTGCTGCTGAGATGCACCCATGCAGCACAGCAGTTTTAGGCAGGAAGTGAAGAAGAAAACTTTTTCCAATTGAAGCTGCAGGACCAATTTTGATAGTAATTATCTGAGGTTGGGTCAGCTCACTGGATGTTATTATCTCCTGCCTAACTAAAAAATGATATTTATGAAAAATGAAATCTCTAATGATCCAAAGTGGTCAGAGCCCAGTAATGGAAGTCACCCAGAAATACAGATCTTCCTGCATGAGAAGATATCATTTGGTGGCATTTCTTCTGATCTGCTCTGAAGGGAAAAATTCCAGTTAAAGGTTCATTAATAGCATGTGAATGTCATTTTCTAGCACTGTTGACTCTCATCCTATTATGAATGCTGAGTTTATCCCATATCCATTTGGCTGCTGGTGTCAGATGGGATGGGGGAAGAAGTGTGGTGATCTTACAGGTCCTTTGAAAGCTCGTGTTTGTCCTGGCATTGGTCCTACAAATAAGAGCATGGTTGGGTTAAATATCCTCCTAAATTCACAGGTTTAATGGATGAGACTTAAAAATGCTTTTCCCTAATGTAGCTGTTGAAAGCTACGTTCACGCTCTTCATTCTTGCAGTGCCTTGAGGAATCCCATCATTTTCCTGGACTTGTGGTGTTCTACCTGAGATTTATCAACGAGCACAAAAGGAGGAGGTTTGCTCCACATTATTTGCAGACCTATTGTTGTTTGTGCCCAAGTCTGACTGGTTACCTTTTTGAACCTGTTGTACATTAAATAAAATCCAGTTTTGTCTCTGGGGAGCTGTAGGTGATAATTTTTGAGCTGTGTGTTTCCAGCACGTAAAACTCTACATTTATTTTCATTTAGCTCAGATGCATTTTGGATATTTAAACTTTGGAGTCTCTTTTAAACTTTTCTTGTCGAGGTAAACAGTCTGAAGTTTTAAATCTCTTGTCCAGGCTTGTTTCCCAGTTCTTCAATCATTTTTATGGCTCTGCTAATCCTTGTTGATCCCAGTGGTCCCGAGGTGAAAGCCATTGAGATTTCTCAGCTCGGAAACTTGTGACCAGTGAAAAGAGATTGTATTTCAACATCCCTGCAACCCTGATCTCACAGAGGAGCCCTGAGCCAGGAGTAAGGCACTGTAAAGAGAGAATCCTCTGGACCACTTTTTTTTTTGTGTCAGAAATAAGCTCATCTTTAAGTAGGTGTGGATCTAACCTTTCTAGCCACTTTTGATTGTTGTGGCAAGCACAATTCAGCTAACCCAAATCATATCCTGAAATTATTCCAAACAAAGTGTTCCTGAATTTGATGAAGGCTCCAGGATTTTGCTCTGTATGATGTAGCTATCGAGTTCTATGGGATGTGTTTCAACAGAAAGCAGAAATGTCTCACCAACAGTGACACCTGCAAATCACAGGAAATCTTTGTTCACTGAATCCTCAGAGGCCTTGGCACACCTTGACTTATATCTTGGATGGAGGTGCCTTTCATGTCCCTGATTTAGAAACTGCAGTAGATCAGAGCTGGGGGAAGCACATCCAGCTTTCATCACTGGCTTGTCAATATAAGGAGAAGTGACATGACAATAACTTGTCCCAGCATGTTTGTTAGGGATTCCTCACCCATGAAATTTATAATCCTTTCAAACCCAGAAACTGTACGATTTCAAAGGAGCTTTGAGTGGCTCATGAAAATTACATGCAGAAAATATGGAGTGAGTGGAAGACAAAATAGCTTCCCTATCACTTAGAGATTTCCTTTAATTGCAGGGAAAGTTTCAGCTGCAGAAGAAAATTCTTTTCTGTTCTTATTAAATAAAACAATGCATATGTTTTCAGCCATTTTGAGCAGCTCTGTGAACAGCTCTGGTATAAACTTTTTTAATTGAGTGTCTCCCTGTTTACTTCTAGAGGATTCCCAGTAGCACTAAGTTTAGTAGCTGAACTTCTGGTTGAATTGGTGATTTATATTACAAACAATGTTTGAAACCAGATGACTGTTTTTTCCTGCTACAATGCACCAACAGAAACAATGCAGTCATTTAATATCACTGTGGATTTCTGCAACCAGCAACATGCAAGATCATGTGATGTGTTAGGAGATATTTCTGCACAGTTGTAATAATGTCAGTAGGTGTTTAATGTACAAACATGTTTCCCAAGAATATTTGTTAAGTATTTTCAACTCTCACAACATTCATAAAAGCAGTAAATTTGGCATATCCATGTCAAAATACAACTATTTAATTTCAGTATATGTTTCATTTGGCACAGAGAAGTCTGGTGAGGGAAAATGGTGTCCAGGGTTTTTAGATGAATTCTCCTTATCACAATTACAGTCTCAGGGGTCTTTGGACTCATTTCTCAATGCAGCCCTGGAAAGCTGCTCCAGCAGATCCCTTGGTGACCCTCTGCTGAAATAATGAATGCAGTGACTCTTCCAGTGGCCACTTGAAGGGACAGAGTTAGGGTTCATTTGGTTTGATTTCTTTCCTTGACAATACATCTTCAGCTTTTCAGACCGGAAAAACCTGAAAAATTCAGAGCTGAAGTACTCTAACTCTGACAGTGAACTTTGCTTTCCAGAAGCTCAGAACTCTGTCAAGAACCTTCACTCTGTGTGTGAGAGGCGTTATCACTGAGTGATAAGGAAACCTCTCCCTGCCCTGGTTCTCAGAGCAGTTTCTCTGTTACACTGAATTTATTTCCCTGCTCACCTTTAGGGGCTGGTTTGTCTTTGCTGGCCTTTGCCACAGGAGCATGGCCAACAACCAGGCAGGAATGGCAGTGGGTTAAGGGAGAGTTTTCCAGGAACAACAGTGAATTAATCAGGTAATTGATCCTCTGCCACCAACCTCCTTTGCCTACAGTGTTTTATAATATTCAGATGAGTCCTTAGCCCAGTTAGGAAATATTCTCAGGACAGATTTATTTATTGAAAGTGTGTGTGTGCAAGTTTCTTAAATCATGTAATGGGCTGGAGCTGCACCAATGTAATCCTATCAGCATTCAGTATCACTGACTTTAGAGAGGGGGGAAAAATGGGAATGCATGAAAATGAGATGAGATAAAAATTCAATCAGAAGAATAAAATATTTTTGTGATTGTTTTATTCATTTTCTTTCTCACACAATTCCCTCTCCTAAAGCACCCTGTCTTAAGCAGCTATGTTTTGGCATATGTTCCAAAATATATAAAACCTGGCACACATGAGTGGAGGATTTTTAAATTGCTAGTGAGGACCTGATATACTTTAACTTTAATCTGGATTGGAAACAGCTCAAGCAGAGAATAACAATGTTGTCTGCAGAGATACTGATGTAAATAGATATTTCAGAGTGTAGTCTTTTATTTTTACTTTTTATTCATAACTGACAAGAAACTGTAAATAATTTCACAGTAGAGGTGAAAGACTAGAATTAAAAGAGAAAAAAAGCTACAGAAGTTAGAGAAAGTTGGAAAAGTTCTGATAAATTTCCTCATTTACCAATTTCTTTCCTCCTTTTTTTTTTTTTTTTTTTTTTTAAGAAAAGAATTAGAGTTAAAATTTTTGTCTAAATGTTTTTGCTTTCCTAAGCTGGCACTTTTTTCCTTGTTTTTATTTAGTCTCATTTTATGACTCCTCTTTTTATGGAAGCACATTCCAACCCCTTTGCTAGGCCATTGTCCAGATATCCTTTTTTTTTCCCCTCTATCTTTGTACATTACTACATGCTTTGTCACCAGACTTGTTGGGAGGAGACAACCCCAGATGTCAGAATGAAAAATCCAGTGAGCTTAAAACCAGACAGATACTGAACACTTTGCTCCTTGCCTCGTGGTAACTGCAGCTTTGTAAATCTGGAGACTTGCAGATTTTAGGGAAGAGCATCTTAATTATATTGTGGCTAGTATATTTTTTATGAAATATTAACTGCAGCCCTGTACAAAGGACATGCTGATATTTATCAGTTATGGATATCAGATATGTATCAACTCTATACCAGTCCTAAAACTCTTTAAGCTTCCTCTCACAGCTCTTTTTTTTAATCAGCAGACTATGAAAAAACATTCATGTGGTATTTGAGCTTCACAAGATTCCTCTGAGGTTGATAAAACATGGAACATTCTCTTTCTGGAACCCAAATATGTTAGAAGGTGTTATATGCTGTATTTTCTGAGTCACATCTTTGAGTTTTTGCCAAAAGCTGATGTATATTTTCAGTCAGGCAGAGTTCCTGATGAGGCAATGAAGGTGCAGTTTTATCTGTACACTCAGTGCCCAAATTCCTTCTCAGACTTGGCCTGCTCGTGTCACTTCGATATTGTGGTGTCACTTTGGTAGTGTTTCTGTAAATGTACACAAATACAGGTACTATTTTGGTGTTATCCCTGCCTGTTTTGGTGCCTGTGGCCATCTAGCCAAGGTACTGTACAGAGACCTCATTTTTAATTTCAGGCTTAGCTCTCTTTGCAATGGAGAGGGGTGTGTGCATAGAATAAGATTCAGGTTACAGCTAAACTCAGAAGTGAAGGGATTGCTTTAAAAAATCTGCTTTCTGAACTTGTTGCAACTACAGAGTTACTTCTTCCATAATTTGAGCCAGAAGCATTGGATTTTGTGTGCAGTTATAATTTTCAGAGATATACACCACTGTTATCACTCAGAATTTCTGTAATTACAGAATCCCAAACTTGAGCATGGCTTTGTTTGGGTCTGCTGTCAGCTCTGAATTGTATTTGGGATGACCTTTAAAATAATCCCAAAACTTGAAGCTTTCTCAGACCTTGCACTTCCCTCAAAATTTATGTTGATATTAGTACAGTATTTTTATTCTCCATGTCAGTTGTGGAATTAGCAAACAGAACACCAATGACCTACAAACATCCAAAATTTGTCCAAAAGGATCAAATCATGTCCAGACACTAATTATTTGCCAAATTAATCTTTTGGATGTGAGTTAAACTGTCCTCAAACTCCTCACCAGTGTGGGGTTTTTCATTAACATTGAAATGATGCTTCACTTGGTTCCCTTCCCGTGAAGAGAAGAAAATAAAAAACCTTAAACTTCTGGAGTCCCATTGTGGAGAAGGATGCCAAAAGCAGAAATTCCTATTCTGCATGGGGAGAGTGATCATATTCATTCCCAGAAAGATCTGCATTTTGTATCCTCAGCTCTTTTCAGCTGGAATATGCATAACTGTTCTCTCCACTTCAGTTGAGCTCAGTATAGGATATAAAAGAATCAAGAGAGAAAAATATCTTTATGCCAGCTTTTCAGATCTTCAGTTGGAATTCATTTCAATGACTGTCAAAAGATGGGAAAAAAAAATAATCTACATACTGCATAGGCTGTTCTGATATTAGCTATAGTTTAAAAATATTCAGGACATATTTTTTCTTCTCCCCTGTATATTTTCCCTGTGACTTTCCACTTGTATAAATTTAGCAATGACAAAGAGTGATGATGGCTTGCTGAATTTAAAGACCAGCAGCATTTCTAGAAGGGCATGAGGAGCTCTCTAAATATTGGAGAGGTGATCTTAAGTCCTTTCAATTTTAATATATTGATTTCATGAATACTGGAGATAAAAGAAAGATCCAAAAAGCTTTAATAAGTCCTGTATTTGCTGTCACAACTGCAATAGTATTAATGGTTAAATACATAATGACCATATCTCATTTTGCTCTAATGCACAGGCTTCCATCTAAAAAGCAAATATCAAATGTGCTGGGCAGAGATCCCCCCTGTCAATAAAGGGACCCCTGCTTTGAGCACTCAGTGTCATTTAGCATGGTAGAAAAGATGTAAAACTGACAACAAGTTCTGCCTTAAAATCCTTCCTCAAAGTTGCATCCTCGTTTCTGGAACTGGGTTTTCAGGATTCCAGTCTGTACCCAGTGCTGTGACACCCCATCTCCCAGTGCTGAGGGCTGACAGAGGACAGGGGCAGGCACCAGGGACATTGAGGAAAATGTGCCATGCCCAAAATACTGCTATTTTACACATGCAATGTACAGTTACCCCAGCTGGAAGGTCCTTATTAATTGAGGATTCAGGAGAATCGGAAACTAAAGCATAAACTGGCTTTAAAAAATATGGAAAATGTAATGTAGGGTAGTAAGTAATATCCACTATTTTCTCTTGCACTAATTAAACCCAAAGCTTGACCCAAGTATAGCATAATTTTAATTCTCCAGTAATCTTCCAATTTAAGAGTAAAAGACACATAAGAAGATAATTGATGATTTGTCTTTATTATTATTTATCAGGCTGAGCTGGTGGGAGTCCCTGCCAGTGCACCAGGGCTGCAGCTGGGCTGGAGTGGCTCCGAGCTGAACCCTCCATCATTCCCTGCCCAACGAAGGGAAAAGTGAACATCACAGAGAAAAACAGAGTTTGAGATTTGCTTTTACTGTGGTTTCAACTTTGATAGAAAGATGGCTTGTCTCACAAAGTCACAGAATCATTGAGCATCCTGAATTGGGAGGGGCCCACAAGGAACAGCCAAGTCCAACTCGTGGCCCTGCCCAGATGTTTGGAAATGTGTGGGTGCAGAGGGCAGTGAAAGGGGGAGAGGGGGCCCTACCTAATAGACAGGTCTTATGTATAGAAGGGAATATTTCCCTTATAAAAGGGAAAATTAAGCAGGCTTCTTGACACTTTGTAATGTAGTATTCTAATTTAGGGAGCTGGATTTGCAATGTTTTTGTAATACATCATCTGTGATACTTTCATCTGGGGCTAAATCATTTCTAAACTTTTACTCACAAATAAATCTAGCTAATAAAAACCCTGTAAAAATAGACTTCCAGTAATCTGTTTTTAAACGTTCAACCAGACAAACACAAAAGTGGCACTGTTATATTAAATGTATTCAACCTTCAGTTTATGCACTCTTAAATTAAATGTATTTGACCTCCAGTGTATGTAGCATAGTATTACAATCATAGATAGAATATCTGTTTAATTCAGTGTTTTGTCCCAGAAACTCAAAATAAATAGGAGTGTAATTCATGTCAATCAAAATTATTTGAAGATTGCACACATTTTTTGTGATTTCAAATTAGTTAATGCTCCTTACAGTGTTGCTAGAAGAGGAAGGTTTTCTGGATCACCAAACTCACTGTGTGTTTCCCCTCTTCAGTCTAGAATAGTTTTGTTTTCCTCCCTGTCTTCATGAAGTTTTCTACTATGACACTTTTAGAAAGTTATTAATGGAATTATTTTAAGTAATCTGCACTCCAGCAACGTGAATAGGACTGCAAAGGTTTGGGATCTGCCTCTTGATATACTGAGGTACCTCTAAAAATAATATTACATTTACACCATTCCAGACTAGAAAATTAGGCTACTACCTCTAGTCTGCTGCATTATTTTTCATTCTTTTCTAGTGTTTTGTGCTCTGGCTGTCACAGAGGATAGCTTTGGGGGACGTGGAGTTTCTATATATCTTTTGAAGAAATGAGCACAAATTTCAGATGCAACCTGTTACTACTTGTCCAACATGATTTCTGAGAGGCAAAAAAGTGCCTGTGCTTTGCAGCTTTGATTTGTGAATCAACTATTTCTCTCTAGCTTGAAGTAGTTTCATCAGCTCCAACCTCACTTTGGTTCTATGTAAAACTAAACCTCTGGGTTATTGGCACCTGCTAAGTGGTGACCAAGTTGTGCAGTGCTGTTATTTGAAGTATTCCAATCTTTATATTTTAACATGTTATAAAAGGGCAAGAAAACACATGGTTAAAATTTTATGGCTCATTAGTCCATCTTTGGCATTATTTAGCAGACCTAAAGTCCAATTATTCAGTCTCTGGGGTAAGGAAGGGTCTAGTTCAGGAAATAGAAAGGAGTGCATTTGTTCTCATTTGTCTGGAGCAGTAATGAAGTTGGTGTGCTCCCAGCTCTCTGTCCATTCATCAACAGGGAGCCTCCACAAACCAACATCTCTCATTTTTCTTCCACAGAGGTGCTACAGCTTCATTTTGAACAAAATAGAACTGATTGCATTTGGACAAGACTTCTTGTAAGGTTAGTTACGTTTTTAATCAAAATATTTTGGGGGTATAAATGTCAAATGTGCAAGGAAGCTCTTCAGGTGTGAGGGATTCCCTGCTCCAGAGCAGCCACAGATGAACAGCTCTGTGCTGCTCCTCCTTGTCCTGCAATTATTGAAACAACCTGGGTGTAAATGTGCATTTTCTGTCTGAAAACGATGACTGGATGTGTTCAAGATTTAAAACCAGGAAAACGTGGTTTGGTGTCTCAGCTCGAAGTGCTTGGCCCGAAGGTGAAGCCCAATATCTGGTATATAACACATGTAATAACTGGGTAGCTCCTTGGGAAGGTCAGCACATGTCTAAGCAAATTAAGCTCAACACCTTTGAGTCCAGTCCCTGGAGAATTTATCCCTGAAAGGAGAGATTAGAATTCAGAAAATTTCATATTCTCTTCCTCTGGGTAGGAACTGGAGTTTGAATCAAGAATATACACGAAGCTTTTCAAACTTCAAAGGAATGTGATGAAAAAGTGGATAATATTACATGTTAAGTATGTAACCTCCTGTGCATAAAGTAATTCTGCTGGCTCCTCTGTGCAGAGGATAATGTTTGTTCAGGAGCTGTCATTGGATTGGATTCACAGGGTTGGAGGTGGCACCAAATGTCAGGTGGAATTTGTTGTTAAATTTGTTGTTAAATTCCTTGTGCCAAGGTGCACCTGCTGCAAAAATAAAAGCTTAGATGAGCATAGCCCACAGCCTTTAAATGAATAAAAGGTTGACAGGCACAACCAAAGCCTGGAACAAATATTTAATCACTTTTTATTTAAGGATGTAGAATTCTGAGACTCTCGTGCTTGCATGGGAAATTATCTTTGTCACAGAGTGGGAATCCCAAGATCTCCTCTGTGCTGGAAGTGAACTGCATTTCCACTGATTAGTTAATTATTCACTTGGGCCTTCTCCAGCTGAGTACCCCAATAGGAACGAATATAAACAAAATTGTTTCTGCCAGGTGTCAGCCCCTTAGAATAATGAAAAAGAAAATAAATTAAGGTTTTGTTACCGGTGTAGTTTTTTTTTTCAAAAGAAGACAGAGAGAAATATCTCTAGCAATTACATTGTTAAAATGGTATTTAAATAGGCTGGATGTGTGGAGGACTTTGCAATTTAGAATGATTATATAAAAATAATGAAACTTGCTTTTTTTCAGTCTTCTGTGAAATGGAATAATAAGCACTCTCCTGAACAAACCGTATTATTTTCCCATGTCGTTTCATTACTGCATTTGAAGTTATGATTCATATATTATGGTGATTCATGGCTTAGCCCTATGAAGCAGAGGCTTAATTTTAGAATGTTACCTTAAATTAGTATGACTAATAAGTGATTTTGAGGTACAGTGATCTCAGTGGTTCTGCAGCTCCTTGCCTGAATTTAATGTGTTTATATCTGACTTTCCCTGACACTTTGCAGTTGACTTTCTGGGGAGCAGGTGACTGCTGAGTGCTACCAGTGATGTATTAGAATCCTCAAACTCATGAATTATTAGGCACAGACTGAAATGTGTTTTGCTGCTCAGCTGAGGGACATCTTTGCAGGTGACACCTGCTCCGCAGCACCAGGGGTTCCCTCCTGCCTCCCTGGGTGCTGCATCCCCCCAGAGCCCTTGGGCAGGGGCAGAGCTCCTCACTGCCTGCTGGGACACCACATGGCACCACAGCAATCTGTCCCCTAATGGATTTCCAGAAGGGAGGAAGCTCTGTGGAGCTCTCTGCAGAGTGAATGCAAACAGGGTTAACTCTTAAGACAGGAAGATTGGTTTGAACTGGAATTCAAGATGCACGATACAAAAACGTATTTATTTCTTCCTTCTTCAAGCAGAATTTTTTGGAGTTTATTGTGCAGTATCTGTGGTTTGAATGGCTCTGGATATTCTCCTCGTTTAGACCTTTGGCACAACCCTGGTGGAGCAAGGCTTTGTGTGGCTGGCTCTAGGTTTTGGCAAAGAAGAGTTTATTTCCAGGCCAGACTGAGGGGCCATAAAATGCATTCAGATGGAGAACTCTAATTAGTGCTAAGAAAACATTTTCTTTTTTTCCCCACTGCACTATACTGTAGAAATATTTATTACCCTTTGGATCAAATTCTATTTTTTCCTCAAAGAAAAACCCACCAAATCCACCAAGTAAGAAAAAAAAAACCAAACAAAAATCAGGTGAGAACTCAAGGTATCTTTGAAATTTACCTTAGAGTTTGAGATCCTGTTTGAAGTCTCTTGGATTTTGATTACTTGTATTGAAGAGTGGTTGCAGAAAATTTTTCAACATCATCAAGATGAAATATATATATATATTTAAATGTTAACAATTCTGATGGAGCTTGCTATGTATTGTGAAAGAGTGAATAATTAGAGAAATTGATATTTAGCTTATAAGCCCCTTAAAAAATTCAGATTAAAAAATTCATCTAAATCTACTCCTAAATTCATCTAAATCTACTCCTAAATCTACTCATTTCAGGCTCTGTTCCTGGTAGAGCTTTTATATTTCTCTTTGTGAACAGGTAATTGCTGCTATTGCCCCTCTCCTCTTGGTAAAATGGATATTATGAGCTTCAGTGCAATCAATATCTAGAAATAGAGTAAAACTGCAAGGTTAGGGGATTTTTCTTCTTCTTCATCGACTAATTCTTCTCCTTAAACTGCTAAAGTATATGAATGGCTGACATTTTGCTCTAGACTTACTATCAGTATCCTAAAAAAAATGTAACAGACACAAAAATCTCCTGGAACAGGGGGTCGTGGGCTGTCATTTCCCTTAAAGAGAAGCAGTGGGTTTGTTTTATGAGCATGGTTTTCATCAGGGGGCTTGGAGCTCTTCCTCCAAGGTTACACCTTCCCTACAGGCTGTGTGCAGGGGCCTGCAGGGGATGGGTGGGAGCAGGGGAAGCAGCTCCAGGCTCAGTTGTGACAGCCTTTGCTGCATTACTTGCAGCAGGACCGTGGGACGTTGCTTTCCCAAAAGTATCTGTGTTTCTTTGCTCCGTTTGGGGTGGTGTTGAAGGATCCATGGATCAGTGGGGTCGAGGGCAGTGTTAGGAGAGAAGAGAGGTTGGTTTCAGACCTGCCTGGTGCACCTGCAGTGGGGCTCAGCACAATTCTCTCTGCACAGTAGAAGACACTTTGGAAACATGAACTTCACAGATTATTACAGCGATTTCATGGCTGTATTTAAACCCACTCAAGCTTTTGAGTTAAGATTTTGAGTAATTTCCTTCTAAGCAAAAGCCATTAGTGTATTTCAGCAGTAAAACTTCCCCGTGTGTGCATCCCCAGGGCTCTGCATTGCTCTGGGCTGGGACACCCTGGCTGCTCCCTGAAGCTGCTGGTCCAGCCCAGTGCCAGGGCTGACTCCTGGCAGCCACAGGGGCACTGCCAGAGCCACAGCCTTGGTGCAGAGCAGCAGCTTTGGTGCAGCTCTGCACTGCCAGGGGAAATGGCAAAATGCAGAGAACTCAATGCCCCGGAGCCAGCCTGGTGTGGAGTTTGTGCCAACAGGAGGTGGGTGCTTTTCCCATCACCTTGCTCCAGTGCCCCTTTCCTTGCTGGGCACACACATCATCTTAAGGGTGGGCAAGTTAAAAACCCTCCAAGATGGAGCTGAGTGAGCCAAAGATTGTGAACCTCTTCGTTTGCCTGGTTTCAGAAAACAAGCCTCTGTTACCAGTAGTTACTAATTCTGGTCTTTATTAATCTGAGCCCAGTCCTGTTCCAATGCAGCAATGTGGTTTCTCCATGCACATTGGTTCACCTGGCAGTTTTCTGGAGCACAGCAGAACAAGCAACAGGGAGTTAATGTGCTGGTGGGACAAATATAGTGTGAATGCATTTTGTGTACCCATCTGAAAATCCCACTCAGTCCTCAGCAGGAAAGTTGTTCCCCCTGCCTGACTTGGGTGTGACCATTTCCCACAACTTGGGCAGGATTGTTTGGTAAAGAAGGAAATTCCTTTTGGAGTATTCTGCCTGTTCTGTATTGCATGCACCTTGTACCATGTTCAGAGTGAGGCTGGGATTTTGGGGTGGTGGTGGCATCATAAATGGAGTCAAACCACATCTCTAGAATGAACAGTTAACCTGAGCACTGCTGGTGTTTGCCATTCCACTGCTCACCCAGCACTAAGGTAAACAGTGTTTTCCTTCAGCAGTGGAATTGCTTCAAAAATGCTTTTTTAAAGTTTTATTTATTGTATTCACCTCTGGATCATGAATAAAACAAACAATAAAAGATGCAACACTGCTCTCACAATAAGGTCAAATAACAAGAGTGAAATTCAGCACTCTGCAGGAGGCCAACACGAGTCATACACCCCAATTAAGCCATCAAAGTAGATTTAAGTGGAATTTATTTGGTGTATAAGATTTGAACTATGAGTCTCACCTTTAGAGAGGCAGTCTACAAAGAACAAATGCTGGGCTTGAACTTGTCCCCAAATAAATCAATGTTATCCTGCTGATACCAGAAGAAAAAATGACTGAGAGTCAAGTCACTTGACTCCTGTTTGTAAATACCTATTTCTGAACCTTTGGAGAAGTATTGCAGCACAGAAAATAAGGAAAACACATTCCTACCTCGGCCTTATGGCTTTTGTGAATTACTTATTCTGGCTTCTGGGTACCTTGTTTCTTGCCCTTGCCATCTGTAGATTTAGTGATTTATGTTTCCAGTGGGAAATGGTGCCCAGGACTGAATATTGAGTAGAGCAGCACAAGGCCTAAGGAAATGGGTTGGCACAGGATATGAAGATCCTCGTGTCACCCATGTTCAAAGGGTGAATGAATACAGAACAGAGCTTTTGCACTATCATTTGATTATCTGTTTCTTTTAGTCTGTGTTTGGACATTTCTAGTAGGCAGCAGTGAATGCAGGATCATTACATTTTATCTGCTGGTATATTCAGGATTGGTAGGCTCTGTGTAAACAAATATTCCCAATGCACTGTCTATATTAAAAATCTCTGACCTGCTTAGGGAACATTTATGTTTTTGTATATGCTGATTTTATATATTGGCTTAACACTGAGATTCTGAATTTGGGTTAACTTGGCTTTAGCTTTTCCTTGTATTTTGGTGCTTTTTTTTTTTCATATATATAATTATTAATTATACCTTATGCTTTAAATGAACCTTGCTTCCTCTCCTTTAGCTGAACAAAACAAATTACTACTCCACTTTCCTCTGTATTGTTTAAGACACTCAATGTAAAACAGGGAAAATGCCTCCCTGACATCAGGTTCTGGGCTTGTCCAGCTGGCTGTTAGTGGGATGTATCCAAAAGGAAGTAACACAAAACTAATCTAATTTGGAAGTTGTGAATTTTCTAAAAGTGCTGGACAGGGATGTAAAACCCTGACCCGCATTTGGTAATTTATGATTGTGGGAGTCTTGTCCTTCAAGAGAACTGGGAATGAGGATACTTTTCTCCTCATCCCCTACTCCAACAAAAGCCAGATTTTTTTTTTCTGATGGAACTTGCTTGCTTGAAATAAGCCCCTAAGTTTCAATATAACATTTAAACATCTCATTATATCCTTTTATATCGATGTGTTTTTAAGGGTTTTTTTTTTAGTTCTGCAATAAATTTGGCCCTTAAAATGCAGGGGTTTGCTCAAATGTTGTTTCAAAACACCAGCCTTTTGTGAACAGAGCTCATCATGAAAGCAACTGTCAAAGAGGAACATGCAGTTTGTTACTGCAGGGAGCCAATAAATAAGAATTCAAGCCTGTCAACATTTAGCTGTAGGAAATTTGAAGACATTCAAGCCTTAATGTCACAAACATTCGTAGAGTGCCGAGAGAGCTGTCGAAATGTCTTTAATGACACCGCTTAATGGGAGCAGATAAATGTGGAATGGGACCCAAGGCCTATACCTGAGGAGTGCCATAAACAACTCTGTCAATACAGGGAAAAATATAGATCACTGAAATCATATTGGGAGTGGAATGAATGTGCTTGCAGGATTAAAATGTCACAAGTGCAGCCCAGCGGTCTGGGAAGCTGCCAGGAGTTTCATTAGCTGGAGGGAATCCTACCAGTTCAGGTTGGATGTAGATATAAAAAAACCCAGGTTAAATAAGAACTTCAGGACCAACTTTAGATCAGTTTTGATGGATCTCGTCAAGGTTTTTGGGTGAAATCTTTGGAAATGTTGTTTTCAAAATAAGTATTCCTTAGTCCTATAGTTTCTGTAAAGTGGCAGGAAGTGGCAGTGTTTGCAGAAAAACTCACACAATTTCTGGGAAGGTTGAGGTCTTTTCCACTGGAATTCAAGCTTTCCATCCTGTGTTATCTTTTCTAGGTAACTTTCTCTTTTTTGTGGAACTATGCAGAACTTTCTATGTAAGGACACAGAATACAGCTCACTGTTTTTACAATAAGGTGCTAGGAAAGATTAATAACCTGGAATTATGTGAAGTTGCACTACAAATAATTTGGAATTCATCATTTAAACTCTGTGATTGTTATGTGCAAATACTGGTGTAGGTTAGCTTTTAGAAATTAACTCCTCAAGGAGGTGCTTCTAATTAATCCTCAGTGAGCAGGTACCATTTAGAAAATGCAGTTTAATCAGAAGTAACCTGGAATTATAAGCAGCAGTAAGTATGTTTGTACTAATGAGCTGGTGACATTTAAGGACATTCGTGACTAAAGGAATACAGCATTAGGAAATGTTATGTCACAAAGGTGAAGCACAAAAATATTCCTAAAATACTTCTATTTCATAAAAAAAACTGCATTTAACACTGTGTTGTTCCTGCCAGTCTTGTTTGTTGCAAGACAAATTGTTGCTTGAAATTTCGATTACAATTAGAGCGAGCTCCCTACTTCTGGCTTTGAAATGAAATTAAAAGTTAAGTGAACACAGTTTCTCTCTTTTTTCTGTCCTTCCTCTATTTTGGGGAAAAAAATTTAATCAAAGCTGAAGTGCAGGCTGCTCATCTAACTATTTCAGGTATAATTAATGTTAGGGTTGTAATTAAGTGATTGACACAAACAAAATGTTTAAAAAGTGTACTGATTAGAAATGGGTTGCTGAATGTAACTCCAAATACCAAGCACCAGAACATTTGTGTAGCTGCCGCTGGGTTTGGTGGGCTTTCACCAATGTGACTTGAGAAAGTTTGTATAGAATTAGGTTCTGAAAACATCCATCCAATTAATACCCTGATGCCTAAAAATGTACCTGTGGAAGGAAAAATAGTCTGTAAAACACATCACAGTGGAGTGCTGGAGATGTTTCCAATGAGGATTTTTATACTTCTCTCTTTAATTGAAATATAAAAGTAAGAATTTGAAATTAAATTTGAAAACAATTTGATGGTTGTTACATAAATCAAACAAAGCTCATTTAAAAAGTGTTTTCTGTTGATTGTAAACTGGATTTGTCAGTAAGTTTGGGAAACCAATGGATAGATATCACTCAAAGTGCACACTTTGTAACAACAGTGAGCAGTGCTGTATATCTGCAATCACAAATTTTATATGAAGGGCTCCTCAGTAAAATCTGAATTCCTTTTTGCTTTTCACCCTAATAAAGGCATAGAGGGGTAGGTCTGGAGAATGGGAGAGAAGATGCTGTAGATCATTTGGGTTTTTCAGTCCAAATAACCTCGTTAGGTGTTTGTCTGAGGATCCTGAAGAGGCCCTGCACATTCTGGGAGTGGATGAGTTGTACCCACGAGTAGGTTTGGCTGTATCTTTGTCTGGTTCTTTTTTTTTTCCTACTATTTATTTTTCATATTTTGTGAATGTTTGTAACATGAAAATAATTAACAAATTGCCCATCCAGGTTTTCTTGGATGCCACCTTCACAGTGCAGGAGCTCTTTTTTCCTCTCTGTATTTCACATATTTCACATCCCATTAATATCAGTGGGAGTTCTGTGGGGGTTTGGAAGGAAAACAGAGCTAAGGGAAGAGCACCTGAAACTAATATTTACCACCAAAGAGATAAATTGGCTGCTTCTAAGACAGGAGTTCACAGATGCCTGTATTTTAAAGGGCAGAATGGCCATAGTATTGCAAACAATTAATACACAGAGCCTTTATTAATGCAGTGTCTGATACCAAAGGGCCTCAGCATTATTAGTAAATCATAGTGGTTTATGATAAGCTCATGGCTCATTCATCTGCCTTTTTTATAGTGCAGCTTTTGCAAAGCTGCCCAAGTTAATGCTGCTGTGTGAAAATAGAAGCATTTCATTAAGAATACATTAAAAGGAAACTAAAATGATGAAAATATGCCAGTAATGAATCTCCACAATTAATGGCCCAAATTAATGAAGGTTTCTCAATTCAGGAATGAAATAAGAGCTCCTAGAATACTTGCTCACAGATATCAAGCTTTTACTCTCCAAAAAAAGAGAGGATTAATTTATGGCCTTTTCAATGGATTAATGTTGTTTGGCACAATTTGTAAAGTTCTTTCTTCTCTCTCATTCTTAGGTATAGGATCAGACCTGTATGCTGAGAGCTATGAGAGGAAGCAGGGAGTAAAAGGAATAATACAAACATTATCCTGCTTCTGCTGAAGCATCCTGTGCATCTGCACATTCAGTTTCTTGTGGAAATTGCAGAAACTGCTGGGATAGCAATATTTTTTCCCTGATGTTTTTCTACATGGAAGTTTAATATGCATAGCCTGACTTCAGTACACCTGTATGCAGTAGGCTGAAATGGATCTTTCAGGAAAATGCATTTATTTTGCATGATCCCTGAATAAGCTTTACCCTATGAATACATTTTAGATTCTTTCAAAGTAGGAAGACAAATACAGGACAGTTATATTTCAAGGAATTCCACATCTAACTTACATTGACTGAAAAATAATATTTTGCTGATAATGTAATGCTCTATTAAAAAAAAAAAAGTTTATTAGTAAGAGTGTGATTATATTTTCTACAAATCTTGGACATAAATTTTAGAAATGTATGAGTATTTCACACTCTCCCACATACCAGGTGCAAGGTATGCACAGGTGGCAAAGATGTGTTTGGCTGAACAAGATTGTTTGTCTCTTCTTGTCTAATTTGCCTTCAGGTGATAAGGTTATTTAAGGATATTTGTGTTTTTTATAATTGATCCAGAGGTGGAGATGCCTGCTGCTGTAGGCACGTGCTTTTACCGAGGCACTCAGTGTTACAACAGGAGTCATCCCCAGTTAGAGAGAGTCAAAAGTTCAGAGAGATGCTAAATGCAAATTCCCACTTTCAAAATATGTGTGGAAAGGAAACTCTTCCCGAACTTCCCATTTCCTTCTTGTAACCAGCCACAGGAACCAGGAATTCCAGAGGAAGAGCTGATGTTTTAATCTAGAGACGCCACTGGAATTTCTGGAGTGTATGAAGTTGTAGGTGGCCAGCTTTGCAATAATTCAGAGCACCCTTCTGTCTGTGCCTTGACAGTTTTCATGGAGGATTTTGGTTCTGCAGCTTTTTGGGATTGATTTTTTGTAGCTTTTTTCTTTTTTTTCCCCCAAATCTCCTCTTTCCTGCTCCATTTCCATTCTCTTTGTGCAAGGGTCACAACTCCCAAACTTTGCTGCACACCTTTGCACAGAAACTCGGGCCTTTTTAAGGTATCAGAGCCCAGAGCTGTGTGTTCCTCGCTGCCCCTCTCAGGGTGCATGGCACCCACACACCTTTCCTGGGGGCACACTGGCAGCTGCTGGCACAGGAGCAGCCCCTCAGCACTTGTGTCGCTGGTAGAGCTGCGGGCACAGCCCGGCTGCGGACGGGGTCGATGCCCTGGCACTCCCTGCCCATCAGCTGCCCAGCCCCAGCTCTGCAGCCCTTTAGCGTTTCCCAAAGGGGAGCAGCAGGGCTGCGGATGGGATCGATGCCCTGGCACTCCCTGCCCAGCAGCTGCCCAGCCCCAGCTCTGCAGCCCTTTAGCCTTTCCCAAAGGGGAGCAGGGGCAGCAGGGCTGCAAGCACCAGTGAGCACCAATGTGTCACTGTAGGACACAGAACACATCAGCTGAAGGTAAGAAAAAAGGAAGAAGTTTATTTTCTGACTCCACTATTTATAGTTTTACAAAAGTCACAGTGGATTGGAGGGTGAAAGGGACACCTCTCCAATGACACTGGACAAGTTACCAATCCATCAACTTTCTCCACCTCTACGAAGGAATGCAAAACAACTGAGTTGTTTACAGAAAGTGTGTGGGAAAGTTTGCAACTAGAATGAAAACATCAGAAGGCTAAAAGATTTCTAAAAATCAGGGCGACACCAACGCTGTGCTTTTTTCAGGCTAATTCATCCTGTCCCTCAGGAGGGGCAATGACAGCGGGGCTGGGCAGAGCATCGTGCCACGGTGTGCCCCCACAGGGGTCTGGGGCTGGGCAAGGGCCTGGGGCACTGCCAGGGTGGTCCTGCTGGACCCTGGCATCAGCCAAAGTTGGGTAGAGCTGCCTTGAAGTAAATTACTGCTGCATTCTCTCTGTTGGTGTGTCCCTAGGTACTGAGTGGGTTTGTATTTGTCTCTCCACAGAAATGCCTGATTTGTCCCCAGAAGTGTATCTGTGCATGTCCATAAATCACATACAGTGAAACATGATGGATAGGTACTGATAGGTTTACATGGTAAAGATTTCAATAATTTATTAAATATTCAGAGTACAAATATTTAATTACATTTTAATAATTAAGGCATCCAAATTAACAATTTTCCCTCCTTTGCCATTCATTAGAATGAACTGATTCTGTGCCATTTTTTCTGCATTTAGTGCAGTCTCTACTGTAAAAATGTATTTTGAGACATTTCCATTCTTTTGGATGCACAAGGAAAGACTAATCAGCTAGTGTTAGAAGACTAAAAACATTCAAATGCAACAACAGATGGCATTAGGAATATTGCTGGAACAGGGAGTTTAGGATGAGGCTCAGAACTCCCTGTGTATTTCTGCCTGGGTTACAGCACACCCCTCTTATTGTACAGCTGCTTTTGTCTGCAGATCTCACATTCAGGCACTTGAAAAACTAAAAATGATGAATTGAAAACCAAAATGAACATGAATTTAAATATCAAAGCATGATCTTGCTTACTACGGTATGAAATGGTTACACTTGACCATCCTGTGTTGCTCTAAAAACTGGCAACTGCCAGTGTTTTATTCCTGCCAACCTACCTGTGTCCTGACTTTATAAAATCCCAATAATTTGGAATACAACTCTCTGTACCAAGCATCAAGGTCAAGAAAATATTTCCCTTTTGTTTTGTTTTCAGAAAGCAACTAAAATGCTCTGCACATGTACCAGAACAAGGGAAGGAAATAAAGTATTCTTTGCTGCAGCTGAAACAGGAAGGACCCACAGGGTTTCTTTCTTTGAGAAAACTTGGCACTGCTAATTTTTTGCAATAGGGAGTTGATATTTGGCAGAGACAGCTATTTGTCTCTTTTTCTTGTTACCTTAAATTCTTGACATTTTTAGACTTTTGAAAATGTTATTTACTAGATGTTCTGTGCAAACTCCATAGCACGTAGCCACTAAATTCTAAATTATGTGTTCCAGCCTCAACCTGCTTCAAAGCCCTGAAACATATTTGGATTTATGGATATTTACAATATCTGGGCATGTTGTACCATTCTCAAAGATGGATCAGTCAAGCTGCCCACACTCGAGAGCTGCCTGAGCTCTGTGGTGATTCATACTTCATTGCATGGGAATTAAAATGGATATACAGAAATATCCCAGCTTTAGACAGTGAGTGTCATGTTTGACCAATGCAGCTTGCATTGAAATGAATTTTAAAGGAAGAGAGATGTCTTGCAGGGCACGGCATGGACTGGCATGAGTTATTAAGGTTTGCATAGCTGATCAGAGGAGCTGATTCCTCACTGCACTCGGAGTTGCTTCCTCACTCGGTGTCTTTGGAAGTCAAGCTGCTGATTTTTAAGACAAGCTTAGGTGCTGATTGCCACGGCCAGAAGCGGGGGGGAGCATCGACACCAACATGATGCATCTAACAGGCTCCGTTTATTGTAGTTTATTACACACAGTTATACAGTTCTCTCGGTCCCGTCCAGGCGGTCGTGTCACTCCCCTATTGGCCCCAAGTGTGTACTTCATACTTTCTATTGGTTATAGGTGGAACGTGTACTTTCTCTATTGGTCTCAGGCAGTAAGCTGTGTGTCCCTTGCTCTAAGGCCTATGTACTGTTACAGGGCCCTTAGGGCCCCAGTTTCTATTGGTTATAGGTGGAACGTGTACTTTCTCTATTGGTCTCAGGTAAGCTGCGTGTCCCTTGCTCTAAGGCCTATGTACTGTTACAGGGCCCCAGCAGCTGATACTTAGGCTCACCTGCAAGGAGAAGGTGGTGTAAGGGTATTTACAGAAGGTTACATGGGGGCCTCAGGACTACACTGGTACAAACACAACGCGCAATCCAAGTTACCAACACAGAAATAACTGTGAGGTGCTTTGAGCATTAACCCCCTTATTACTGTTTTGTCAGTAATTAAGTTATGCCCTTCTGTTCTGAGGCATTAACTGAAATCAACTCAACTGTTAAACGAGTCTGATGCTGAAAACACCAGTTTTCTGTTGGAGTAGTGTCATCTGTCTGGTTCTGCTCTTACACTGACATCATCACTCCAGTCCGTGGAAGTTTTCCCAACATTTGTTGCATATTCCTGTGAATCAAAAGCTTTGTGACAGTAGAATGATTTAGAGGTGAAAGCTGACATTTCAGACAGCATTTCAATTGGTTACAAAGGCATGCTCATTTTTTAATGAAGGAAAATTGTCAGAATTAGGAATGTCTGAAAAATGTTTGGAGTTCAGTGAGAATCCTTGTGAGCAAAGCTGGAACTTTAAATATCTCAAAACTCCATTTTCTGAATGTCCATAATTTTCCTACCAGGTATTTATATGTTTTAGTATATTGATGTCTTTACACTTTAAAAAGATATTTTAAAATTTTCCAAGCTATTTCATGAGTTCTTATGGATAAATGTGGAATATGCACAGTAATACACATATTGTACTATTTAATTTGTATGCAACTTTAATCTTATAAATCATTATGACAGTTGATCAGATTAATTTGGAATTAAATGTGGTCTGTTAATGTTGTTGTTTTGGGTAGGTTTGTCTCTGTTCAGTCACTCTGAATACAGTAGAAAAAACAGCTTTATTTCAGGAAAAGCTCTAACATGATTTTGATTTTCTACTCATATAACTATATATTTATATCCATATCCATGAGTACCATCCTGCATTAACCTGGCTCTGTCAGAAGGCCTGCAGTCAGTATGATTCCTGAGGAAAATAACTTTACCAATCACTCCATAAAGAGTCTTTTGTACATTATTTACTTTATATATTCCTTTTCTATGCATTTGCTCTTTGTTTGTTAATTTTGAACTAATATGCCTAATTCCACATGCATGTATTGCATGCACATAATACAAATTGAGATTGGAACTTTACATTGTACCTGTATTTAATTGTTTTATTATTTTGACTCGCATAACAGATGGCTTATTCACCAAAATTAACTTAATCAGGCAAATGCAAGGAGGTACCAAATAACATCAGTCTGGCATTTTTCTCTAACACTAAATTATACAGCTCCAGCTTTCCTAAACAATCATTTCTGTAGGTCTACATACCAATAACAAACATTTTTGTCAGACCAACTCCAAGAATTTCCTGATGCTTCTCTAAGCCCAGCAAAACCAAAACAACAGAGGGCATTTGCAATACAGAGCACTTGAGGGACAGTTTGAAAGATGTTTGAAAGAAGTTTGAAAGATATTCCCTTCTTGCTGCTCCAAAGGGGTGGCTGTAATGAAATACCTTGACCTTTAATTCAGAGTGTTCCTACTGGAGTTGGTATAAAATTACTTGATACTTACTTAAAAAAAAAAAAAAAAAAAAAAAAAAAAAAGCTAAAATTAAGGCACAAAATTTAAAAATAAGACTTTTCTGCAGCAGTTTTGTGCGATGGGGGTACAGCTGAAATTACTAAATATGCTTTTCCTGACTTTCAAAGAAAATACTCTGTCAATGTTTCCCCAAATCCTTAAATTCTTAATTTCATGGAGCCAAAGATGGGTTTCAGTCTGGCATGTCAATGTCTGATCAGAGTTTATTAAGCCTGTTGACTGACCTCCAAGTGTCACACTTGAACCCTACTGCAATAATTTGAAAAAATTATTTCTGAATTTCAAAAACTTGTTCTTGACCTCATTTCCCAAAGTTACAAATGAAGGCATTCCGGAGGTGCCTCTGGTGACCCCATTCTGAGGGAGGGTTGGAGGCCAGGCCATGAGAAGGTTTGCAGCTGTATTTTTTAACTACTTTTTCTTTTCTTTTTTCCAGTTTTTTACTGAATAATATAAAGTAGGAAAGTTAGGAAGGGAAAAAAAAAAAAAAAAAGGAAGAGTAAAGAGCTAAGAAAAACCTGGAAAGAGCTGTGCTGAGTAAAGTTAACAGCTTCTGTTTACTTCTTTATAAACATTTTAGATTCAGGTCCTACTGTCTCAGCAAAGGAGATCTTGGTAATAATTTTTATATCCAGGTAGGACTGGTATCATCATAGAACCCCAGAGTGACCTGAGTTGGAAGGGACCCCAAAGCCCATCCAGTGCCACCCCTGCCATGGCAGGGACACCTCCCAGTGTCCCAGGCTGCTCCCAGTCCCAATGTCCACCCCTGCCATGGCAGGGACACCTCCCACCGTCCCAGGCTGCTCCAAACCCCAATGTCCACCCCTGCCATGGCAGGGACCCCTCCCACTGTCCCAGGCTGCTCCAAACCCCAATGTCCACCCCTGCCATGGCAGGGGTGGACATTGGGGTTTGGAGCAGCCTGGCACAGTGGGAGG
>JACBWW010000045.1:4952925-4986956 GCA_020086605.1 Lanius collurio | reverse complement strand
CCCAATGTCCACCCCTGCCATGGCAGGGACCCCTCCCACCATCCCAGGCTGCTCCAAACCCCAATGTCCACCCCTGCCATGGCAGGGACCCCTCCCACCATCCCAGGCTGCTCCAAACCCCAATGTCCACCCCTGCCATGGCAGGGANCATCCCAGGCTGCTCCAAACCCCAATGTCCACCCCTGCCATGGCAGGGACACCTCCCCCTGTGCCAGGCTGCTCCAGCCCCAGTGTCCAGCCTGGCCTTGGGCACTGCCAGGGATCCAGGGGCAGCCCCAGCTGCTCTGGGCACCCTGTGCCAGGGCCTGCCCACCCTGACATGAAGAATTCCTTCCCAAAATCCCATCCAAGCCTCTGCTGGTTTGAAGCCATCCCCCCACCACTCCATCCCTTGTCACTTGTCTCTGTCCCTCTTTCTCGAGGCTCCCTTCAGCACCCGAAGGCCATAACTCGGTCACCCCCAAGCGTCTCTTCCCCAGGTGGACACCCCAGCTCTCCCAGCCTGTTTCCATGGTAGGGAGCAGCTTTGTGGCCTCCTCTGGGCTGTCTCCAGCAGCTCCAGGTCCTTCCTGTGCTGGGGCAGCTCTGCAGGTGGGGTCTCACCTGAGCACAGGGGCACAGGGACAGAATCCCAGGGCACAGGGCTGTCCAGCCTCTCACCCACCAGCACCCCCAAGGCCTTCTTGGCAGGGCTGCTCTCAGTCTGAAACTGGCCAATTTAAACTGTTCTTGCCAGAGGAAGCATCATGAAATTCTTTCCTTTCTTTGTTCCTCTGCCATAGGAATTGTGCTGTGTTGTTGTGACTCACTGTGGGATTATTTAGATGACAACAGCTCTGGTGCCCACGGGCACGGTTGAACTGGTGACGGGTGTTTTTCAAAGGAGCTTACATCTTAGCTCAATTTTGCCATCTCATTCTCTGAGGCATATTATCTCTTAAAAGAGCATAATGTGTCTGCCTGAGTGCAGGTACTCTACAAGAGCTTTATTCTAATTGTTGTCTCATTCTCAGTTGGCCAAACACAGCCCTGCATAATAAAACCCGTGCTGCACAAGTGCAGCTGTGCTGACCAGAGATGTCAGTCTTGAAAGCGCTGCTCACTTCAATAGGGAGTTTCTGCTTGAGAGCAAAAATCCTGGGGCAGCAAAAAAGACAAGAGGAAAAAGCTTTACTTTTAATTACCTCGAAAACAGGCTCTCAAAGCCTCAGTTTTCCCAACAGTCTGCCCACGACGCCGTTGACAAGTAGAGCACAGACAAAAAAGGGTTCTGTGCCTGGAACAATTATCAGCCCGAGCAGAGCAAAGGCCCAGTGCAAACACAGGTGCTGTGTGGCAGCACATTCCCTTGAATCTACACCAAAGCCACGCTCAGCTACAACAATAATAGAGAGATTTTTGACAAGGAAGTGATTTTTGATGGAGGTGGCAGTACCGTATAGCTCTACTGCTCTTTTATCAGCACAGCAATGGAGCTGTCTTCTGTCAAGAGACAAGGGAAAGATGCCAAGGGAAATAAAATCAACCAGGCAAACTTTTTACATTCGGACTGATGAGCTCTGTGCTCTTGTTTGGAAAATTTAAGGCACTGGAAGCTCAAAAGCCTTTTTGCCATTATAGTTTTAAATGATAATGCAAAGGCTTTTGTGAGATTGCTGGCAATTTATTCTAATAAAACCAGTTCCACTGCGAGTTTAACAAGTGCCTGTGCTCTGTGTTACTGAGCAATATTGCAGAGACACCTCAGGTTTTTGAAGACAGGAATCTCACAGCTCTGGCTCTGTGGGTTTGCTTGGCTTTTGGAGGTTTTGAACAGAGATCTGACAGGGAACGTGAGGGAAGGGATACTCAAGGTGTTCATCTGGAGGGAGCCTCTTGTTACAGGCACTTCAGGAAGAGAGGTTTGGGAAAAGTTCAGATCTAGATTCATGTCTAATCTTTCAGACTTTTCCATCTTATTAACTGAATTGAAAATGCAATTAAATCTTAATGTCTGCGAATCAGATGCTTTCCCTGGACATTTCAGAACTATCTATAAATAAGAATTTTATGCAAACATTCTCTCCATTCCCTGATATGCTGGGGATGGAAAAAAATCAGTTGAAATAAACAGAACTAGGATGAACTTGCCTTATCCCTGTTCCCAGCCATCTGGATTAATTTCTCTCATCTGATAATGAGTCCCCATCATAATTTATTCCTCTAGTAGATTTTTGGACCTGTTCTCAACCCAGCAATCTCTAATATTGCCTGAAGAGTTTACAGAGATAGACTGGAAGGTAGCTGCACAGGCATTCTCATTACTTTAATGAGTTTCTGACCACTGGTCCAGGCTATCAGCTCTATATTTAATTAAAGTAGCACAAGCTGTGTATACACCAAATGTCCAGGCAAAGGTCAGCAATCGTTCCAGCACTCTTGTAATTGTTGTAGGACTGGAAGGAGGCTCTAAGAAAAGACAGAAACCCAGCTCAACTCTGAGAGGCTGTGGTACTGTTTCTTTTGCTCTGTTAACCTTGAGCTTGCACTGGCTCAGACAGGAAACTGCCTCCTCCCATCATTTTTTGGGAGTTATTCAGCTGTTCAGCTCTCTGAACCAGTCAGTGGCACAACCAAATACATCTTGGTGGCAGGGCTGGCACAGGCATGGGGCTGTGTGGGTAAGAGTGAAGGGGAAAAAGAAATTGTCATCTCTGGCTTGGATTATTTGATTGTTTTCAGCTTCTGTAGAGCAGCACCTTTCCAGCCTCCATGGGTATATGTGCTTGTGTAATTTTGGGTTTTTGAAAAAATTTGATGAGGATGCATTGCTACACTTTTCTCCCCATTTTCCTCCTCCTAAGTTCTGACTCAAATTCAGCAGAGGGAAAGCAGATAACACCATCACCCCCACCCAGTCTGCTCCCATGTAAAAGAAACGTTTTTGATGCTAAAGTAGGGTTTCTTTTCAATACTCAGATTCTTTTCTTCTTCATCAACAAACAAGAAGCACTTTGGCAGTAGGAAGATGGGCGAGCGGTGTTACCCAGACCATAGAAGCTCTCCAGGGAACTGAATTCCTTTTAAAGAATTATTTTCCATATTTAAAATTAATTGGGTAGGTGTTGAATGATCAAGACCATTTATGAAAGGCTATAGTTCTGTTCTGATATCTGGTGCTGTAGAAAAGACATAATTAATGTCTGCCAGCATAGAGGCAGGCATGGATTTTATTACAAGCATTACTTTCTGAGGACTTGAATGACTTTGACCTCGAAATGTTAATCTTGCTGAACTCCAGAGCAAATATCAAATGTCAGGAAATTCCAAATAGATGTGTGGACTTTGAGTACTTAAATTAGTCTGCCTTTAAACAGAAAGGGGTTTACAACTTATTAAGAGAGCTGTCCCTCAAGTCAAAAATGGACAGGAAGGTTCTGTGGTGGGCTGATAGAGAGACAAGAGCAGAGAAGGGGAATAACCCCCCAGATAAATGTGGGAGCTGCTCTGTAGCACCCAGATGCCAGGGCAGAGCTGGCACCTTCCCTGAACTGCTCCTTTCCATCTTTCCAGGATGCTCAGGCAGCAGCAATCCATGCCACCCATCCCACTATTATCCCTTCTCATGAGAGATGCCAGGCTGCTTTTCTTGAGCTGTGTCCACAGCTGCCAACAGGTCTTACAGAGAAAACACTTAAAAAAGATTTAATGTTCAATAGGACACAACTAGCCATGTTTTGTGATTGTCTTTTATTTTCTTTTTTTTTTTTTTTTTTTTTTTTTCTTTTTAAATCAAGTTGTTTGAAGTCCACATCAGTACAAATATCTTTGCCATCATCTCTGGCATCTTCTCTGGCCTCTGGATTTCATTGATTTTTGAGTGCATACAGTTCTAATGCTTGGTGGGTTTCAGCTGGAAACAAGGTGTGGGTTTCCTTAAAGGAAGCATCTACTGTTTGTAATATTTAGTTTAATGTGCACACAACAAATATAAAACTGCTTAACAATAAAAGCACTTAGTTTTGAATTGCATTTTCAAAAGGGATCTGAATTTGCCTTTAAAAAAAAAGTTTGTGAGTGCAAGTAGACAACCTCTTCCCTAAAGAATGAAACCTGTGTTTTTGCACAAAGACAGAACCGGAATTTTCCCTGCCAGTGGTAATTGATACCAACTGCTTGGGGATGCACCTTAAAAAGGCAACATAACCAGATATTTCCCTAATGTTGAAATGTTATTACACAAATCTCTTTCTAATGTGTTTGGGATCTTTTTCATGTTCTTCACTCTAAAGCTCTTCCCATTTTGCTGCTGCTGCTTGCCCCCTGCTGTTTTTGCTGGTCTCTGAAAGAAAACCTTAACAGGCACATTTCTTTGACTATAGACATATATATGTGTGTATATATATATATATATATAGGTGTATATGCACATGTGCATGGAGATACCTGTGTATATGTACATGAAATCAAAGTGTACAAGGGAATAATTCCATATATAAGCTGCTTTTTATTTAACAGAGTACTGTGTAAAATGATAGCCAAATCATTGAAGCTTGATTGGAAATTAAATAAGATTTTCCTGAACTTTATATAACAAGGAACCATAAACTAACTAGATTAGCCTGCACACATTAGAAGAAATTCTAGGTGGAAATTTTGTGGAAGGTTCACCTTTAAAAAAGAGAAAGAAATATGTTACAACAAAGCAGGAATGGTTTTCCCTATAGTATCATTTTTTAAGAGAACTGAAGACTTTACTGTGCTCAAAAAACCTGCACAGACATCATTCTATGCACAGTGGCATTCCCACTAGGAAAGTTTGTGTTGGTAAAAGAAAAGAAAAAGGGATTTTTTCTGTTGTTTTGTATTGATTTGTCAGCTAAGTAAACTCCTTTAGTAAACCTATTAGCAATGCCAGAGTGATCTTTTACTTTGGAGCACTTGCAAAAATTTGCAGTTGGTTTTGCAGTTCCAGTTGGCGACCCCAGCCTACAAATCTTTGTTGTGGTGCTGTGGGCTCTGTCCTTCTCAGGCCATAAAAACAGAATAAGCAGGTTTGTCCATTGGCTGCAAGTCCCAGGTGTTTTAAGAGAGGAAGAATCAGTAAGGGAGGATTTTCTCAGACTTTTCCTTCCCATGAGGATCTTTTATGCCCTGCTCTGTGAGCATTGCCTCTTGAACAACGCTGGTCAGTTCAGTGAGAGCCCATCAGGCATCTCTGTCCCAAAAAAAGACATGTTCCTGTTTCAAAAGCAGCTGTTGGAGATGGGTGCTTGTGAAAGCAGCCTGGCCCTGTTCAGGTGGAGCCAGCTCAGGGCAGGATTCCCAGTTCTCCTCTGTGCTGTCACCTGAATTCCCACCTCAGTCCCTGAGAGCAGCCCTGGCACTGAAAGGCTCTGCTGTTCTCGTGCACGTACTTGGCAAAGGGCTGTCCTTTGCAATGTCCTCATGGTTCATGAAATCCTGTTGTACAGCCAGAACAGAAATTAATGAATAATTATTTGTCAGATACATTTGATTCTGTGTTCCTGAGGCCACAAGAGCTTTCTGCTGGTTTGCTCTCAGATCCTGGTGTGATAGATGCATGCTTTCCTTTAAAAGCACACGTGCTAGAGGACATTTTTTGTTCCTAGAGAAGTGGCCAAAGCACATAACCCTGTTTTTGGGGTGATTTTTGTGTCGGTCTGTGGATAAGGAAGTGCTGCCATGAGGGAATGGGGGGGTGGAAGGAGCAGGGAGGGCAGCCCATACTCAGTGGCATGAACTCTAACTGGTGTTTGCTAAGTGGGATGGGTGCAGAGCTTTGATAGCAATTCCTGTTGTTTGTGTTTAGGGTTCTATTTCTCTGACATTCCCACACTGAGGGTGCACTTAAGGCCCCTGTCCCTCTGGGGCAGGTTAGAGGTTTCCTAGGCATGGGGGTTAGGGAATGACTCCCTCTGACAGGTGAACACACCTCAGTGCTCACTGCTGCTCTGGTCCCTGCATGGTGGCTCCACATCAAACTCGGATTTCTGCATGGTGGAAGGGGTCTGTGCATGGAAATGGGTAATTCCATCTTCTTTTGGAATACTGAAAAAACACTGTGTTGGAAAATTTGTTACAAGTGTATTTTTAGTTGAATATTTGCTCTGGATTCTGAAGATAGCTTTAAATTTAGAAATAGTAGATCTGCTCTCTTACAGTTATTTTCCTCTACCTAAAAAAAAAAAAGTCTAGTCAGGTGCTCTATCGTGGCTTTCAGATTTTTGATATTTTTGAATTAACATTACATCTAGCCTGGGAGATGAGCATCCTAAGCAAACTGTTTCCATCAAACCCTCTGAGAACTTCTACATTTTTTACTCATAGCATGATTTTATCTTTCATGGAAGATGAAGTTCCTGTGAACAATCCCATGTGTTAAGGGACTGAGGAGACAGTTACTGGTATGATACACCAAAAATGCATTAAGGTTTGGGCATAACCTGCAGGAAGGAGGTGACTCATCCTTCAGTCGCCTTGTTCTGAACTTCTGCCGGGGTTCATTATTGCAAAGTACTGCACACAAGCTCAGCTGATGTCTGGAGACACTCAGGGGAGCAGCAACTTTGAATTCTGGATTTCCTGTGATTTCCTGTCATTGGAGGGTTTTAGCCTTACCACTAAACGTTATTTTAATGGAGACATTTCTATCTAATTTCCTTTGTTTCTTTTCAAAACATTAAAAAAAAACAAACAGAAAGAGGGTTATATTAATAATGTATTATGCTTGAGACTTCTTCAAACATGATCAATGTTAATGGGATCACTGAGAGTCCCCTCTAGAGATCAGAATTACTCTTTAGAGCTGATACAGATCATGTTTTCCCTGAACACTAAATATGAAGCACGGTACACAATGGTTTGCTGCTCTTATCAGTGTTAATGGTGTTTTATCAGCCAGCTCATTGACATTAGAGACTGTCCAATGCAATGTAATATATTTTTCCTATTAATTTAAAAAACCCTTTTAATTATTTTTTTTTTACCAGACATCATCATGTGCACCTGTGAAATATTTAACAGATTTTGAATGATAAAAAAAAGATTTCAAAATAATTCTGGTTGCAGATTTTACAATATTCTGCATTGTCAATTAGCACAACTTCAGAAAATGTCAGAAAACATCATAGAAGCAGATTCTGATGCAGCCACACTACATCATGACTTTTACAAGACAGAGATTTGTCTCTGCTGAAGGGCTGCAGTGTGATAAGATTTTGAGAATTCACACTGGAAGTCAACAGGAATGAGTAAAGATGTTTTGAGTGCTCAGTTTAAAACACAGAGCTCCGAACAGATGCCTCTTTCATGGTTTCAGTGCCATACCTGTGTGTCTCTTCCTTGGCATTGTTAAAGAGCTTTTCAACCTCGTTACCTTCATTTTTCAAATTGGGAAGTATAACATGAGTAACTGCACATGTAATAATCATCTTTGAATTAAGAATGAGGTAGAAATATCATTTAATCACCCAAGGTGTCTTTCCTAGGAGTAGCCATCAATTACACTTAGGTGGCTCATCTATCACTTGGCCAGTGAAACCTGCCCTGCCTTGTGCAGGATTTGTGTCTGAGCCTTCTCTCAGCTTTCAGGGGGTCTGCAATCGTGTCCAAACCCCAACCTGTAAGGAGGGTGAGAGGCACCAGGTGAAAGTGCCCCCATCACAGCAGTGAAGAGCTTGGAAGTTCTTTCTGCCAGCCTGCAAAATAGGCCATTGTGTTGTGATTTGTTGAATTTTGAGGAGCATTTCCTTCTGGGGACAGAAATCTGCCAGCAGCCTTCAGAAAGGCTCCCTGCAGGTCTCAGCAAGCCCCTGAGCAAGTGCCTGGGGTGTGAGTGTGCAGAACAGCCCTGCAAGGGGCTCCAGGGTGGCACAACCTCATCCATATCCCCCACAACGCTGCTCTCCTCCTGTTTACCATCTACAGGGTACATAAAACACCTTTATGGCCAAATGTCTTTATGACATAGAAAAGCCCCAAAAGTTTATGTTCATCTTTCAGTGTTGCAGTAGTTTAGAGGTTTTTGAAGCTGAGTCTTATTTCATGCCTGTCTCTTTTAATGAGGGCAGTTTTTTTTCAGGGCTGGGCTGGTTTAGCAGCTGAGACAGCACAGCTGAGCCGCACTGAGCAGTTTCCATTGGCAATGAGGCTGTTGACAAAAGTTTCAGGGAATTGAAATGAAGTCTGAAATATCCTTCCTGCCTTCACCAGGATGTTTGGAAGCCCTAGGGTGCTACAGACTGTGAAAGATTAGTAATTAAAGGCTCACCTTCTGTATACTAATGAAAGGCTCAGAAGTACAGCTTTTAACATTGAAGGGCTTGCTACATCCTGCATTTTTCACTTTGAGGGTTTTAGAAAGACTGACTGTGTCAGAGGACATATCCAGCAAGCTGTGCTGAGAAGGTGACAGCATTGCTAAAACAATTAGGGCTTAAATGTGTGCTGGGCAAAGCCCTTCCACTGCCCTTCCCACCTCGCCAGTGGCAGTGCAGCTGTGTTGGGACTGGGGTGGGTGGGTGGCACTGGTGGGGCTGGCACAGCTCGGTGGTTCTGGGCAGCCTCCTCTGCTCCTGCCAGTCCTGCAGGGGTCATTCCTGAGCGTGGCCAGTCCTGTCTTTTCTGTCTGTGAATGTCATGTCCCAGCTCTCATGAGAGGGAATTAGGAGAGGACTGAACATTTCTTTAAACGTGAGCTCGCACGATCCTTCTGTGATCTCATGAAATGGCTGGGCAGTCTTTTCTTGATGAATTTTTTGCTTTTTGTGCTGGATTTGATAAAAGTCAAAGAAAGTATGATATAGAACCTCTCTGTCCTGTGTATCAATGTTTTAGAATTGATAAAAACCCTCTCTTGTTTTGCTTTGGCTGTTTTTATAAAAAAAAAAAAAAAAAAAAAAAAAAATAGATGAGTCAGGTAAAGAGAATTCAACCAGCTGTCAGTTGGCTTCATCTGTTTACAATCTTTACAGGTTTTCTATGGACTGTTTTGAAATTTCTAGCTTTATTTCATTTTGACTTATAATATATCAAAAGAGAATTTAGTTTCACCATTAAAAAATAACTGTAGATATAGGCAATACCCTTAACCCTAGAACTGTTTTCATTTACCAGGCACAGATATTAACAGATGTCAAAAAAGAAATCAAAAACTCAGCACACTATTCTAGATTCTGCTCTCCAACCCTTGTACAAGGACTGTTTTAAGAGGCACAGTGTCTGTAGTGCAGACTGAAAGAAAATTACCATGGAAGTGACAATTTTGGTTGGAACATCCATATGTCACAATCTCGGGTGTTGTGGTGTCTCTTTCTCTCTTGAATTCCCTGCCAACGCACAACTGGATTTTGTTCTAAAGGCAGCAAAATTGCTGCCCTGTAGAAAACCCTTTCTCACAGACTGCTGCACTCCAGAGCATTCTTGTACATCTCTGTGTGGAGATGGAATCCATCTAAATATGAGGAGAAAAGGGATGGATGACAGATTTTCCCTCAAGACCCAGTGGGTGTTCTGAATTCGCCTCTCCTTTTTGTTGCTGCCTACAATAAATAGTTGGGTGTATGATAGGAAATAATTTATTTTAACTGAATAAATGAAGCTAAGTGCTTCTTAACAACAAACAAAACTGAAAATCCCGTGTCTCTCTGTCCTGCTGCTGGGTGTGGTGGACAGGAGTGTCACCCCTGACTCAGGATAAGCTACACAAGTTTACTCTATGCCAGATTTAACAGCTCCTTGAAAGATACATCAAACAATTCACACTATGCATGGGAGGAACAGCAATTCATCTAAAGGTGGCAAATCTGAGACGTGACAGGTATTAAAAAGGAAAGGCAAAGTGCAGAGCCACATTTTTATTCTGCTGCCTTTCCACACAGGTCATGAGAGGCAGTCCACTCATTCCCTCAGTACACCACCAAGTTTAATATATTCACAACCACTTGCAAAGCCACTCTTTCTCCCTTTTAATTTTATGTCAGTCAGCCATCACTGAGATAGTCTAAATCCTCTCAAAACCGAGGGTTCATCTGAATTAAAATGCATTGTGGATAGTCTGTGTGTGTCAGACCCTCCTGGTATGGGCAGCACTGTAAATAGGTGTATTCCTAGAGTAGCTGGCTTCCCTAGCTCCAAACTCTGCAGCACTGGCTTCACAAAATGGGGACCCAAATCCTTTTTCATTTGTATTAATGAAAAAAAGGGGGAGGGGTGAGAATATGACCGTGCAAGTTAATGGAGTTAATTATATTCATATCAGTCCGATGCAGAGGAATGAAAAGGACAATTTGTGTAAGCAGAGCATTAGCTCTGGTATTTTCCCTGTAACATCAGCAGTTTGAAGATAAAGAAGCACATAAATCCCTATGACCGAACTCTCACTTTCCAGGGAGATAATGCAGAATGGGGCAGGTGGGTGGGCAGGGCAAAGATCCAGGAAAAGGACTCGGATGTGACCAAGCTTTAGGGAATCTACCGGTGTCAAGGGAGGAAAGGCCTGTAGAGATCTTATTGTAGTCCTCTAAGCAGGAACTCCTAAATACCTCCTGAAGGCTCAAGCATGGAGCACCTTCTGGCACCTTTCAGCATCTAAAGGGCCTGCAAGAAACCTGGAGAGGGACTTTCTGCAAAGTCATGCAGTGAAAGGACAAGCAGTATTGCCTTCAAAGGGAAAGACGTTAGATTTAGATTAGATATTAAAAGAAAATAGTGCCCTGTGAGGGTGGGGGTGCCCTGGCACAGAGAAGCTGTGGCTGCCCCTGGATCCCTGGGGGTGTCCAAGGCCAGGCTGGACAGGGCTTGGAGCAGCCTGGGACAGTGGAAGGTGTCCCTGCCCATGGCAGGGGGTGGAACAAGGTATTTAAGGCCCCTTCCAACCCAAACCATTATAAGAATTTATGATTTTTGTCCTACCTTTCTTACAATCACAGTCTAACTATTGGATTGAGATACTCAAGAAATTGTAGAAAGTTTTTTCTTCCAAATCAGAGCCAGGAAATTCTAGAATCTAACTAAGCAAAGGCTTCTTCCCTGTGAGAATCCAAGATTGTTTCAGTAGGGCTAAAGGAGCATTTCCCTTGTGCCCAAGAGAGACAGAATCATCTCAGCCCTGGCTTTAACCTTTTAGCCTTCATTTGAAACAAGACCTGTAAATCAAAAATTTAGAAGGGAATAATTACTCTCACTGAAGGCAATCATATGAGACTTGTAAAAGAATTTTCCTAACACTATAAATTATATCAGATATTATTACCTCAGAACACAGTCCATGAAGAACTTTTCAGGAAGAATCAAAACTAATTTATAAAGTCTGTAATTAGAATTACAGTTGAGAATTAAATCAGTGCTTGAGGTCCTCTATGATTGCAATATCTTTCTCTTACATTTTTGCATAATATTAAAGTTAGTCTTCCCTTTCCTGAAATGTGTCTGTCAAGAAAAGAGAGAATCCAAGAGATTAATTCTTCTTTCTGTCTTCCCTCTTCATATTCCTTCAGAGGCTTCAAGGACTTAATTTACAGCAGGGCCTGGGTGCTGTGCTGACCCTGGTGTTAGGTGATGTCATGGTGGCCCCCTTACCAAATACAGGCAATCCAAGCCCTCCTCACTCCTTCAGCCAGAGTTAAACTCATCTAAAGTCGTTTTGCCTGAGTTTTATGAATTGTTGGTTCCAAAATCATTGATCAGAATCTGCAACACTGAGATCTTATGGCTGAGGAAAGTTATTAATTTCAGGGGCACCACTCCACGCTTCAACCTACACTGTCTGATGCTCAGACACCAAAAGTCACTTGGAAATTGTATTTTATCTGGGTGTTTAATACCTTCCAAGCACATCCTGACTTTGATTCCCAGGCCTGTGTGATCAGCACCTTTGAACAGCACACAATGCCTTCTATTTCTGATGTGAAAAGTGTTAGAATGGGAGGAAATTGCTCTCGCTGGTTTTGCATAGGGTTCATTATTTCCTTGCTTCCCCTCCCTTTCATTCCTCACTGCAGCCAGAGGGGATGAAACGAGTGGTGAGTGGCTTCTTGTGGTGCTCAGCTCTGGGAATGTCGGTGCCCAAGCTGTTGGCAGCCTCCCACCTCAGAGACTGAACAATTCCATTGTCTGGGGTTCTGCCTGAGCTGTTCAATCTGGCACTTGCAGCTGGCACTTGGTGCTGCTGCTGCTGCCCCTGGGCCAGTTGTGGTTTGTACAAACCACACTTTAGAAATGGTTTGTGGTCCTGCAAGGCTGGAACGGATGAGGGCAGCTCTGTCTAGATGATATTGGCCACTGGATTTAAAATTATTCCCTGTTCACATGCTAGTAAGAGAGAACAGGGGGAATCTTGCTAAATAAAATCAGTTTGAGTTGATGGCTCAATTTCCGTTTTAACTCTCTATAAAATAGAACACAATAGAGCTGTCTTAAGGAACTTTACAGAAGTGTTGTCAGGGGTAAATTTCCATAATTCAGCCAAACACAGACTGTTTCTGACAGCGCCATTTAGACAGAACTACAGTGCTCTCGTCTGAAGCTTCAGATAATTTTAACCCTCATTGAGAGTGTTACTGCCTGGGGATTTCTCAGAGGCAGAATGACCAGTCTGGGAGGAGGATCTTTGCAAATGACCCCAGCCTCGCCCACAAACTCCAGTGTAGAGTCACTGACAAATAGTTTAGAGGAAGGGAGAGCAGATCCTGGGCTACATAAACATGTAATATAGGACCTAACAGAGTCCTGGAATATTTCTAATAGATTTTATTTGGGATTTTGACAATATTTTTGTGATTGCAGGTTCACAAAGCTCAATTACTGACATGAGTCTGTGCTCTTGTCTTTTACATGAGCTTTATCTCTTTTCTGTTTTCCAGCGGGTCTCAACCTGACTTTGATAACGAGCAGAGCCATTTGTTTATCCTTAAAAGAATGCTCACATTCAGAACTAAAACTGGCCAGAAATGCTGCATTAGAAGTGTAAAGGTTTTTATGTGGTTTTGTTATGTGAGAGGGTTTTGTTTGTGTTTTTTTTGGTTTTCTTTTTTTTTTTTTTTTTTGTATGAAATGTTTTCCACTGCATTGTTTTTGTAAACTAACAACAAATCCAACTGTTGTTTTTAAAACAGCCAAGCCATCATGCAGACTCCATGTACACTGTTAGGAGATGAATAGAGCCTTGAAAATGCTGCCTTCTCCATCCAGTGCATCTAAGGGAATACTTATATTTAAATTTTGTTTCATCCTCTTAGTATGAATTCATATCATTACCAAATGGTAAACAAAAACAGATGTCAGGCTCACTTTGGAAAAAGTGGTGAGCTTGCAGTTAGACACTGGAGTAATCTACTTCTGAGAGCAAAAGTTTGATATACTTCTGTCCTTCCCTTACAAATGAATATTTTTATGTTGGAAATACCTTTAGTGCACTTAACTCTTCATGGAAGAAGGTAACCAAAAAAGGAGGAAAAAAAAAGTTGCAAATATCAAAGCCATTAGGATGAGGAACTTTGAGAATGTCTGGTTAGTTAAGGGTATTTGTTTATTAAGAAGTGAAGAGAAAAGAACATCTGGCCATTAAAATAAGATGAGTAGGCTATGGAATAAATTTATATAAATAAGCCTAGCTTAAAAAGCAGAACAGTTGTGTGCTTTGCTACTAAACAGATTTCTTGGCAGTGCTGCAAACTTGCCAAGATATTAAGTAAATGAAAGCCAGCAATCAAGTCCTTAAGTACATACCTTAATGTCATAAGAGCATTATGGGCTTACCGAGGAGGAAAGCTCATAAAAGCACTGCCCTTCCTCTGTGCTGTAAAAGACACTCAGGTGAGTGAAAATGAGGCTTTTTGCAATATCAAAAGACACCAGCTCAGAACAAAAGAATTGTGTGAATGCAAATATTGTAGGAGAAGTTTGTAATAGAAGCTGTCATTGCTCAGGAAATCGTAGGAGAAGGTGAGTCCCACAACTTACTGCACATGAATCAGAAGGGATGGGGGACAGAAGAAAAATGCAAGGTTTAATTGCTTTGCTGCTGTTTTTCTATTACACCTGCTGTTTTACTGAATTTGCAACATTTGCAAACATTTGCAACATTTTAAGGTAAACTTGTAAACTCTGGCCCTACAGACTGTTGGGACATCCTGGCATTTTTGCATCACTCTTAGGTCACAACAGTAGGATGGCCACTGAATTGAAGTGACTGCATCTGGCCATTTCTAACAGCTGAAATATTGCAAATGCCTCACAAAGATATTGCCCTCAAACACAAACTCTGAATGATAGAATTGGGTATTTTGTTGTCTTCTACCGGGAGGGATGAGGAGTTCTGTGGTACAAATGTGCTCTGTAAGGGCACAGTCAGTGGGGCAGAGTTCATATTTATAAGGGAAACAACTTTTCCCCTTTGACACAAAGTGCTTACCAGTTTAATGGTATTTAACAAAAAAAACACCCAACAATACAAACAAACATTTTCCTGGATAGCTCTTCTTAGTGCAAACTAAACAGAACTGTCAATATTTAGTTCCTGTCTATCTTAACTCCCTGCCTTGGTCTCTGTCCCCTTCTGCTGGTGAGCTTCACCTCCTGTTTATTGCTGTATTCCTGAGCTGCTCTTGGAACAAAAGGACTTCTTCCCTCAGGTGCAAATCTCCGATGGATTTTGGAGAATAATTATCTGAGGCCCATTTGGCTACCTTTGTCCTGGAGGATCCTTTGTGGACTCAGGAATTTTAATGAGTGCCCTTCTCAGTGGCCCTGCCCTTCCTGCACACCTTTTTGTCCAAAGAGATCATGTTCTGTGGAAACCAGTTATATTTGAAACCAGCTCTCTTTGACACAATCACAGTTGGAAGAAAACAACTTGTTTTTTCATTATGGAAATGTTTACCTTGAGGCAATTGGCTAAATGATTAAAACCCCAGACTTTGAATATTCCATACTTACCACCCAAAAATCACTGTTGGCTTTGTGCTTTGGTAAATGATCAACACCAAAGAGAAAAATCTGGAATAATCCAGAGGTAGCAAATGTTGAAATTAATATTTGTTGCATGCTCTGGTAGAGTACACACAGAAGTGTGTCTTGTAATTTTCTTATTAATTGACAAAAATGAAGGAAGCTTCCAGTACATCAAACTACTTTAACAGTAAAATTTAAAAGTCATGTATCTTAATGTAAGGTGGGAATCCTCACTGGGTCTGCCTCTCTGGGTACAGTGAGTCAGCAGCAATGACTATGATTTTGGGGGAAATGAGCAGTTGAGTGGAATTAGAAGTAAAGTGCATTAATTCATAGAAAATTAATAACATTCAGCTTTCTTGTTCTACTGTGTTCCATAATGCAAATTTATCTATCAAAGAGAAGAATGCAATGCAATTAAAAAGTGATTAAGTAAGCAAACAAAAACTTGTATTATCAAATTACATCACCATCCCACCAAACATTTAAATTAGTCTTTGAAAGCTCCTCTCAGCTGAAGCCGTTCTCAAATTCTAAGTATTTGTGCTAAGAATAGAGAACTGAAAATCTGTGGGTTCTTTCAAACCATCAGGTCTTGCTGTAACATGTAATTCAGTCTTTCTGAAGTAAATGGATCTCCTGAGGAATTTTGTAGTGGGATTTTCTATATCATGTTGTTTCTTGAAAATTGTAACTTAGCAGATGATTATTAAGAGGAGAGTTATTCTGGTGGTTCTTCACATTATCTGTGAACTAAAAATACTTTAGGTCAGCTTTCAAAGAACAAGCTTCAGAGCCAGAGGCTAAGAGTCAGGAATATTTATATATATATAAACATGTTATAGAGCACAATTCAAAATTTATAGAATATCAGAATATACGGCAAAAGGCAGCACTAAATATTGCTGTTCATGGTCTCAGCTACTGTGGCCACACAGAATCATTGATTATCTTATCCCTGACATCTGCTCCAGTCATTAATTCTCATTCATTGTACAGGAGTGCGATTTTTATGCTTAAATTTGGGTTTCAAACAGCTTAGGTAGTCAGGAACAAAGGTTTAAATACTAATTAACTGGAGCACAAACAAGTTGCTCTAAAAATCTGTCTTCAGGTGCAACTGCATTATTGCCCAGGCTGTATTTGGAGCAGGTCGGGTGTCAGGGTTTGAAGCTTCATCCAAAGGATTCTGAAATCAAAGGCATTTTTGCTCATGAGTAAGAGGTGGCTTTGACCAGGTCCTCCAGATTTATAGTGCTCTAATTACAAATACTCTAAAAATTATTTATTTGGATCATTTAGAGACAATTCTTTAGTATGATTGTGTCCAAAGAGATGAGCAAAAGGACAGCAGAGATTTCAAGTCTCTCTTCTGCACTGATGAGCAGCAGGGTGGGAGTGACCCTGGAATGGAATTTCCAGGCTGTGATAGCACTGTATCACCAGGCTTCATCTGAGTTTTGAACATGATTTCTCTCACACCCTTTTGTTCTTTGATGATATCTGTGTGAAGGAGAGCTGAAGGATTTGTCTGCACTTTTTTGGGGGAACATTTCACCCAAATAACATTGTGGACCAGAGTATTATCCTACTACATAACATCTCTTTGGCACAGAGTGAGAAAAAAGTAACTTCTGGAGATGCTCCCTCTTTGTAAATCAGAACTTCCTTTGCCTAAACCTTCCTTTCCTTGGTGTTTGCAGACATATTTTGCCATTAAATGCATTACAGAATCTCTAAGTGAGTGTGTCGTGGCTAATCTGAAGTCCCATGGGGTGTGATCTTTGTGATCCTTTTACCTTCTCCTGTTTTTCTACTCTTTTGATTCCCTTCTTGCTGCTCAGTAAAACCTCACTGTGGCTGATCCTGGCTGGGCCTGGCTTCCTGAAGTGCTGAGCATTTGCAGACCCCCTCAGAGTGAAGGAGGTGGATTGGTCCATCTGAAAATCAGGCTCTGATTCCTGCTCAAACATTACTGAAAAATTTAAGCTTACTTGTAAAACTTTGAAAACGCCAATTAATTAATTCAATTAAGAAATCAAATTACCAGAAATTAGGAACTTGTTTCATTAATCTGGGGCTGTTTTATCTAAAAGCCTTATGACAAAAGAACAATGAACCAATTTTTTTTCCCTGAGTATTTAGCTTTAAAATTAATTTTCTTACGAGAGAGATTCTGAAGATTATCATTTCCAACAAAAGAACTTGTTTATGGCATAACAATAATGGTGACTCACAAAGGTACATTAATTTTTTAAGCATGGATGTGGAAAAATATGCTGTACATGAGGTAAATTAGTAGAGAATCATGAGCTTGACTTGCTAGTTTTATCTTCTGCTAGAGATAGCCAAATGTCAGGAATTGCATGTTCAGGGAATTTATTCATCTTCCTAAATGAGTTTTCATCCAAATAAGAACAAAAGCATTTTCACCTAAATTTCTATGAAATGGCAATTTGCAGAAAATGATAGTTTAGAAAACACCAGCATATGGTGCTTTGAAATGGCTTCCACATTTAGTGAGTGCTTTGGAGGCAAGAGAGAATTCACAGAAAGAAACTGAGCTTAAGAAGTGAGCTGCATTTAATCAACCAGGTGCTGCTGTGCTTCCTGAAGCTGTTCTTACTTAAACATGAGAAAATCTTGTCCTGTGGATGTGATCTGCCACCGGAATAAGTTTCCCAAGGAGTCTGCAGAGTCTCCTTCCTTTGGATGAGCTCCAGAGGTGCCTGGGCAAGGCCCTGGGCACCCTGCTCTGCCTGGCCCTGCTGGGAATGCTGAGCACACTTCCTTCTGGAGAAGTCCAGGTGCATGTTCTGCTTTTCACTTGCTTTTTGTCTTGTGAACGTGGAGATTTGGCCATGAAGAGTTTTCCCCCTCACTGGTGATAATATCCCACAGGTGCCCACAGGAACAGAAAATGCAGACCTGTGCATTGTACACATTCTACAACACAAATCCCTATCTAGTCTAAGCAGATTTATTTGCCTAGATGGGAGACTTAGGCTACTTCCCTTTATCAGGTTGCACTTTGAATTATCTGCATGCCAGTATTGGTGGAACTTGGGGAATGTTCAGTTGCTGCCACGAGTCTGGGCTCTTTTCATCATCTTCTACATTGCATTATCTCTTTCCTTCTTTTACATTGTTGTATTTCTTCTCTGTTGCCAGGTTAAGGCATTTCAGTCTTTCATGCATGTCCCTTGTACTACACATGCTATTTGCTCTGGTTTTACCCTGATTTTTAATTTCATTTGTTCTGACTCTGCTCTTGTGCAGCTCAAACTGGGGGTTCTGTGCAAGTACTCCTAATTTACACTGCCGTGCAGGAGAGCAGTTTGATCTCTGGTTGCTGCAGGTCTTCCATTAGTGGCACTTCTGCTACTCATTCCACAGCTCCTTTTAAAAAATCCTCTTTTCGGCCTCTGCATAGTTACTGTTCACTGTGCTGAGTGGAACAAATCCTCAGTAGTTTCTCTTTTTTTTGTTTCTTACATTTTCTTTAAATATCTTACAAAGATATCACTCTATTACCCTAAATTAAATTAACCACATAACATCAAATGTTAACTGTTTGTTCTTCAAGCTGTGCTTGTTCTTTGAGATCCAACATGATGAGGTGGTGTCAAGGATCAGAGCTATCCTCTCTGGGTATATCCCCAGAAATATTTGCATCAGTGATTAGGGGATTGTTTGGGGACCACAAGGACATGCCTCAAGCCAGAAAAGAGCACGGTGGATTCTGTTATCCCACAGGTATCACTGGGCCATTCCTTTGTTTATCCAAGACATGATTGTGGAGCAGCCAGTAAGAAATAAATCTTCTGTTGGTTTTTTCCCCAGATTCACAAGGACCATTCCAAACTACTGCAAACTCTTTCACAGTGCACTTTGGGTTTTTTAGGGTTTAAAGCACCTGGCATTCAATAATTCAGAATCTGTACACCTCTTTTAGTACTCAGTGATATCTGCACATCTCTTCAGGATGGAACTGTGGCTATTTATTTACCCTTCCTTTTCTTCTTTTGCTGGGATGTGCTGTTCAGTGCAATGGCTGTGGCATTTCCCATGTCCCATTCCCACAAGGAAGGCAGCACCCAAAATTCTGAGATCTGTGGGTGAAAAAGAATGGCAAAAAGCCAAAAGGGTCAACCTCCCCCCCAAATAAAAAGAAAAAAAAAGAGCTCACGAGGTTTTATTACCAAATGACACCCGTGGCATGGAAATTGGTATGTTTTGCCCCTATTTTCTACTTGTAAGAGAAATGAAAGAATAATCTAAAAGAGGAGAGCATGGAAGGGAGATGAGGAGGTTGCCAGTCCTGGGGAGCATCGATGCAGCTGCCAGAGTGTCCAGGGTCCTGTGGGCACCACTCAGGTTTTGTGGGGACACCTTGTAGGTGAGTTTTCCCCACCCTGGGATGAAGTTCTCACCTTCCTGTCAATGAGTTTGTGTCTGCACTTTGTTCTGGATCTTTCTGGGAATGATCTGGGGCCTTTGAGGGTTTTTTGGTGGTCTCCATCCCTCTCTTTTTGTCTTGCCAACTCCTTGGCACCACTTCTGCTCTTGCACTGTCCTGAACAGCAAAACTGGCTCCAGAAAGGTGCTTCCTTACCCTTGTATTGCCCCATCTTTTCAGGCACATCCAGGTCTAATTTTGACATTAACCCCTCACTGCCCAGGCTTTCACAGGTGTGCTCCAAACAGGTGGATTAAACTATTTATTCAAACCAAGAGAGTAACGAAATAAAAGTCAGAGCCATTAAAAGGGAAGAAAAATCCATGCAGGCTCAATTCCTACCTTCTAACAGAATGGGGTGTGTTACAGGCTCTTGCACCCACATGGCAGCAGGGAGGGCACGGCTGTGAATGAATTCCAAGGTTTCAGATCTCCAGGTGTGCTGCAATGCACAGTTAATAACTGTTGTAACACTTTGATCAAAAAAAGAGGGTTTTTTTTTAAAAACCTGACCTAAGAATCATTTCATCTGTTTATACTTAATGTTAAGTTCAGATGGTTACGTTTCCATGAGAAAATTCTGACCTGGAAAATAACTCCCAGCAGAGTCTTTTATAACTCCCAGCAGAGTCTTTTTGAGTCTGCAGAGGCAAGGAATGGCACCTCCTCACTGTTGCCATATGGTTTCTTTTGAGCCTTGGCTGGTCACAATTAAAAATGGACAAGTTTTTAGTTCTTTGACAACTCAAGTACCATTGAAAATCCCCAGGCCACAAACAGGGAGAAGAATGGAATTTAGACACATAGAGGGAGAAGAATAGAGTGTAAGTTTAGATCAAAATACCATAGTGAAGACAAGGAATGACAATTACAATCTGTGAGGATTGCCTAGCAGGAGGAATTTGGGTAATTGTTATAAGACTGAACAAACAGCCCTCTCTCTGCTGCACTTTCAGACTTTTTTCTTTTTCAATCCACAGTGCTCCTTTGTAATTTCCCAACCTTTTACTTGGAAGCAGTGACAGGACCAGTTCAGTGGCAGAGATAAATAGCAGAGATGACCATAATTTTCAATTACATCTAAACAGAAGTGATCCTGCTGAAGACAAGCCCTAACCCATTGGACAGCAGAGATTAGCATAGTCGATTTGAAAAATGCGAGTCTTTGAACACGGGAGCGTTTGGGGATTTCTGGGAAGCATCTGTGTTTGTCTAGTTGCACTAAGCACTCCCCAGTGCAGAGGGGATTTTCTGATCCTAATATGCACAGGATTGATGAACCCCTGCCTGAACAGTGGCTGCAAAACAAACCCTTCCCAGGGAGGAGCCACCAGCTCTGGTTTGCACCTCAGAGCAGCCCTGCAGCTCCTTGGGAAAAAAATGCAGCTTTTCCCTGGCTGGTCTGTGAATGTTCCAGCTATCAGAGGTGATAAAGTTTCCTAGAGCTGATGATAAGAATGTTTCCAGATGTTAACTGGAAAGGCACTTTGGGTGGGTGTAGGCAGGGAACCCACTCGTGGAGCCTCCCCGAGCCCTGCAGTCTTCACCTGAGCCCCTCCCACATTCCCAGGTGAAGGTGGCTCCAAAGGAAGAGCTTTGATGATGCTCCTTGGGAAAAACTCCCTGTCCTGCTCTCTACCTGCCTGTTTCTGCCCTGGAACTGCTTGCAGGGGGTTGTGGCTGGAAGATCAAATGGAATTACAGTGCAGTGTATAACAGAATCCGAACTTTATACGTGGTAACTTTGCAGAGCTGTCAGCCTCAGTCATTGTTGCTGCTGTTTATGGAAATTTGACAAAAGGCCCTGATATTTATACAGTATCACAGGATCTGCAATAAACACATTTAATCTTAAACATGATTTTCCAATAGAAGTAGAAAAAAAATGCTTCAGGCTATCATCTTCAAGCAAATATGTGAAGTCTGCCCAACTGCTGAGATTTTTATTATTTTTTGTTTAAATTACTACCATACACTGTGAGGAAACAGTCTTTTCTGCTCCCTGTTTGAGGCTTATTCTCAATTACTGTGTTGTGTGCTTGGCACAAGTTGCAGGGTGAGATGTGCTGATGTAGGATGTGCTCAGAATCCCTCTCTGCCCTGCTGAACCCCCAGAGGAGGTCAGAGAGGGGTCTGAACCGAGTTCAGTTTTCTGCATCCTCTCATCAGCCATTCTGATCAGAATTTTCTCATCTGATCCTGAAAACAGGCTACCCAAATATCTGATGACAAACTGTATTTCTATTTTTGTGCTGATAACTGTTGAATTGCAATCCCAACTCCTTCTTGTAGCAGAGCACAAATAAGGATCCTGTATTCCTACTTTTGTGAATTTTAGGCTTTTTCTGGGGAAATCAAAATGATGATGTATTCCCTAATGGAGCTAGTGGAAATTTAGCTAATGATTATAGTGCCTATGAGTTTTCTCCAAGGGAAATCCAAATCTCTCTCTCTCTAAGTGTATCTCCTACATGCAATATTAAGCAATGGTAAAATGTATAATGTATCTGAGAGAAATTGTCCCTTGCCCTTGCTCCTGGAACATGTCCAAACTTTGTTGTTAAGGGTGCTACTGCTGGACTGAATAATGAAATGTTAGAGCAATAAGAGAATAGTGATGGCAAAAAGTCTGTATAAGATTGATTAGGTTATAATTACACAAAAATTGAATTAGTAAAGAATATTTTTTCTCTTATTTCGAAGGATGCTCTGTTTTCCAGAAGCAACCACTTGTAGCTCCCAGAATCACTTTATTTAATTGCTCAGTGGTCAGACAGGCAGGCCCAGAGCACAGCAGCTACACTAATTAATTATTTGTATAGACCTTGGAGACAAAAGGCTCTGTATTTTCTCTTACTTATTTCTTCTGTACATTAAGATAATTTCAGAAATGTATTGGAAATATTCCAGGTTTTCACTGGGATGAGATGTGAATTGTTCCTATGGATTTATTTCTAGAGATACATTCTTGGGATGCATTTCCACATTGCAAAAAACCCCCTCCATTCCCACTGTAAAATGGGCTTGAATAAAAATATGAGTGAAAAGCCTCAGATCCTTTAGGAGAAGCATTTTAGGAAAAGTGTGCTAGTTTTAGTGTGATAGAGTGTCCTGTGGAATGACCCCATTCAGGAAAAGGTTTTACTGAATCATTTTAATAAACAATTTCATAGAGAAAAAAAAGCCTTTACTGTCCAAAAGTGAAAGCCCATTAAAAAATTAACAAAAGATTAGTTTAACTTTTGACTGTTTCTGGGCATTGCAGAAAACAATACAAAGGTATTACAAGAATTTATTTGTTTGCATAGAGCAATTCATGCCTTGAAAAAGCAAAGCCCAGGTTATGGCCCAGGTCAGGGTGACTTTTTCCACACTCACATGAATAGGGTGCCACACAAGAAACTGGTTTATTTCTCCTTTCATTTTAAGAAAAAAAAAAAAAAAAGCAATTCTTGAAATAAAATTTAAAAGCCATTATTATCAATTTTAACACTCACACTGCAATATGTCAATAGGTAAAGGATTTTATTAGCTGTTGTTCTTCCACCCAGACCTTTAACAACCTCTACATCTGTTGTCCAGCCTAGTTCATTATGAATAGTTTTTTGTCATGTCACAGCAAGTACAAATTGTGGCAAATCTTTACTGGATCAGTTGCGTTTTTAAAGGAAGACTGAAATTTGTCTCTGCCTTCCTTAGGTCATTCAGCTTTTTAATGAGATGGAATAATCACTGGGGGTTAAGGAAAGCAGGGGTACACATGTATGGGAATTCAGGGTTAGAACTGAAGAGTTGGATTTGGAGAGGAGAAAAGCTCCCCAATACCTGCAGCTCTTTTTGGGCAGAATAAACCCCTTTGCTGTTGATAAATGAGAGCAGAGCCAGGCAGCCTCCCCAGCCCTGCAGTGCTGGGGGAGTTTCCCAGGTAATGGAGCTCAGCAGGAATTTGCCAGTGCTTCCTCTGAAGTTTTCACCTTCCAAACAGGACTAAATGAAGACATCAGGTGAAATACAGAAAGGCACCCACTGGGCTCACTTGTAGAATATTGTGCACCCCAGGATAGCAATTTCAGGTGTCTTCAGAGAACTTTTTTCTTAGTTTTATGGTTTGGTTGAATACCATATCCTTGACTTCTTATTCTGGACAAGCAGAAATCCCATCAGGCCTATTCCAAAGTTTCAGGAGGGAGTCCATCCTTCAAACACCTTGTTTAGCTCAACATCTTAATGGCATCTGCATCTCTGCCCAGTGAGTTGTGCAGTGGAATGGCCTTGCAGAGGGATTGCAGTTTATCTGCAGAAAAGGCTCCTACACAGCCTGAAATCTGCCTCGATTTTGGGGCTTGGAGGGTGAGCAGGCACCACTGGGACATGGATCTGCTGCCATAAAAAGCCACAGTGCCAGGGTAATGTCTTTCCTCTAAGTGTTGAACTTTATTTTCCTTCATTGTTCTGATTTTTTTTTTTTTTTTTTTTTTTTGTGATGAATAACCATACTAGAGGTGATGTTCTCTTGGAAGGAAAGGCTGAAATGGGGAGCAAAAAGGTGATGTTCTCTTGGAAGGAAAGGCTGAAATGGGGAACAAAGAGAAGCCACCAAAGTGAGAGGCAAGGAAATGAGTGAGATAATGGGAGAGGGCCTGGGAAATACAGGAGGTGGATGTAATAAAATGGCAAAAGGCCAAAAGAGAAAGGAAGGCAAAGAACATTCCCATCCTTATTTTTCTCTGTTTTTCTTTTCCCTTTTTTTCCTACTGTGTTCATTCTTTTAAACTGTTTCTGTCTTGGGAGAGGGACAGAATAGTAATATACAGATAATGTCTTCAAAAGTGGGGTATTTCAGAGTTTCTTCCTCAAAGGGACACCCTCATGAGGAGCACTTTTCTTTTTAGTTGGAAGCCAGTTACCCTATCTTCCTGTTGTTGCTTGAGGTTCCTTTGGTTCATTTTGGGGATTTTACTCCCCTTTGAAGGAGGATCCTTAGGTATTTTTTGTGTGCCATGTATAATGCAATAGTCACAGCAGAGCTTTGGAAGCCTGAATTCATTGTTCATTTGTGATGATCTTCCATTAATATGGGACATGGGATTATTTACATGAGAAAAAAAAAGGAGTTTTTGTAAAGCAATCTCTGGAGAAAGGCATGGTGTGTTCTGATTAGCCACAACTCTGCCAAGGCATGACTGTACATTCGGGGTGAACAAAACCTTTCTGACTCCGAAGATTTTCTGCTTGCCTGGCAAAGCTCAGAGCAAAGCTGAAATCAAAGCAGCCTGACTTAGTGAAGCAATTTCATTTTACCTGAAACACTGAGGCTTAAATTATAAGCTTCAGGATGACTCAGTAGAAATAATGCATGCATATAAACTACATAATTTTCCTGGAGTATTTTCACAATCAATATAACTGTGTGTTTAAAGTAGGGACCTGAGGTCAATCTTCTAAGCAGTGAATGAATAACATATTTTTTATCAGAGAAAAGCTGCTCTGTGCAAATAATATCTGACATGAATATTTAATAGATTGTACAGTAGGCAGTAATTGCCAACTAGTGGGGCATGCTAAAATGAGAAAGAGAAATACTGAAATAACAAATCGGATCAGATTTCACTTACAGCATCTCCTTAACAACAGGTGGTCTGACAGGCCTGGATGGAATATCTGAAATAACTGTTCTAACCTCTGTCCAGGTCCTAGGTGGTAAATATTCCTGTAAAATTACCGAACAAAGGATTAGCTGATTTGTATATGTATAAATTTAGGGTTTACTGAATGATGTGATTTGTTCTTCTTCATCTCGAGGTATTCTCCATAGTGCCATCACCATCACTATTTGCTGTGGTAACTGACTCCAGACAACTTGGGATGTCTTTATGAGGACAGATCACACATCTAGGAACAGAGTTTATTCTTTTTTTAGAATGTCTCACAGCCGAAGAGGAACAATGATTCTTCTCTGTTCTCCCCACCTTTAATACTATTTCCATTCTCACATTATTTTTTTTTGTCTTGGGAGCCCCAGAGGACCCACAAACCAAAGGAAGATTTCACGTTGTTTCCTGATGGCAAAAGCCACTTGATGCTTTTGGCCCTTCTGCTTGCACGTGAGGGTCTCCTGTGAAGTTTACTGAGGGGGTGATGCTCAGCAGCTGCTCTATAGTGACAAAGCTGGAGGTGAAAATGTTCTTTAATGAGGCCATAAACCTTCCTGGGCTTTACAGCAGTTTGGCCATGAAAGTGGCACATAAAACAGCCTTGGACATCTGCAGTGCCTGAGAAACAGGAATGCAGATGACAGAGTCTCACACAAAACCCCACAAAATTTCATTTGTAAACTGAGTGGAAAGCAAAGTATTTATTTTACTTTGTACCCTCTCCTGGTGAAATAAGCTTGCAGTAATTTAGAGGTGTGGGGATGTAAAATGTCAACCTTGTTCCACCCTTAGTGCCCATGGGAGCCCCGAATTATGTATGCTATAATGAAGATAATTAGAATAAGCTCCATTTTAGCTGAAGGCAAAAGGCCTTAAATCAAAAGGAGTTTGTTCCAGTAACCTTGAAATTGGGGTGAGGATTACAGGCTGCCTACTGGCGTAACAAATATCTAAACTCGTTGCTTAAATATGTAAGAGCAGGAGATCCCCTTGGTGTGGGCATTCTCTCAGGCCTGCTTTTGGTGGGTAAGATGTGAATTCCTCAAGGCCTGGGTTTGCAAGCAGCATTGCTGACAATTGCAGAGGGGCCTGAGGTTTATACTCCTGCCTGATCCTTGAAATCCTCGCCCAGCCTCTTTCTTGGTGTGTGGATAGAGGAGGAACAGATGTGACAATGGCTTTACACACCTGAGCAAATTCCCACTAAAGATTTTCTTGCCCAGCCATTGAATTCCAAAGGCTGTTGTTTTGCACACCCCTCTCTGGGTGCCTCTCTCTGTTGCAAGGGTTTCAAAACCAAAATGACTGAATCACTGAGCTCTGAGCACACCTGACTGCACATTCAGGAGTGTTTCTTGACTCCTGAAGAACAGCAGAAGTGTTTGTGCATTTCCTGCCTCAGCCTTTTGCCTTGAGGAGCAGTTTCTGTGCTGTGAGAACTTAGGTATTTACTGTCCATTCGTCCCTCTCCAGGTGTTATACTTTGTAGTTATGCCTAAAGTGTAGTAATTCTGAAATTATGCCAAATTCTCCATCTGCACCTCTGAGAGGTGAGGCTCTGGTGTTCACTGGGCTCACAACTCACCAGGATGAAGCCTTCAGGCTCAGCAGCTTTCCCTGCTCTGCCCAAACCCAGGCTTTTGATTATTCCTGAGCTGAGCTGGATGCTGATGGCTGAAATCATTTGTGGCATGTTATCAACCACTCCAATTCACTGCTGCTAAGTAATGAAATCCAGTAATAAATTGGACAGACAAGCAAAATCTCTTAAACATGCTCTGGGGGGCTCTACCTATTTTCTTTCTACTCTCCTGATATTTCTTTTCTGTCTGTGTGAACTGCTGCCCACGTCAGCATTCAAAGTCAACCAACCAGAGAAACTCAAAAATACTGCAGTGTTTGATAAAGCAAATGTGTCAGGCTGATCACAATGTTCTTGACTCAATTTTTCTTCCTGAATTGGTGCTGGGATTCCGATGGGGTTGATGCATGGTAAATTTGGATGCAAAATGAAAGTAGTTTCCAAAATCTAAAAAATTTTTGGGCTTGTTCTGACTCTTTTTTTTTTTTGTTTTGTTTTGGTTTTTTTAGTTCAGTTTCGTTTGTTTGTTTATTTTTTGAAACAGAATTTGTACCCCCAGCTTGTTGGAGGTGCTCTTTTATTTTGGCTGCTTTAAAATCTGAATGGAGGTAAGGCTTATCCCTCACAGATGAAGGAGAAAATTGGCATCACATGGGAAAGCATAATCTGTAATGCACCCCGTCACGGCGTGAGTACTTTGGCACAACATATGGCAACAGAATTACCTTTGTGCTCCCCAACTGTGGGAAATAATTTATCCAGTCCAGGGGACGACAGCGACAGGCTGTAGATTTGGAAGTGCACCCGTTCAGCATGCTGAAATGCAAGGCTGTCCCTTCCCTCTGAAATGCAGAGCTCCCTGGCACTGCAGAGCAATTCCCATTATTCCTGGCAAACCCTTGTTCTCCCCTGATGATGTCACTGATGTAGTGACACCCTGCCATAGTAATAAAAAAGGATGTGGTAATGGAACTGCTGGGGAAGAATGAAAGGAAAGTGATAAACTGCAACTTTTACAATGTGCACTGTCAGCTAAAGAATGGAACAATTTTAGGCTTGAACATTAAGGACAGGCAAAGTGCTCGGAGATTTATGCTGCAACAATACTCCAGATCATTTTATGGTATCATCTTTTCAAACACCTGAAATTAAAACTGCATGGTGCAGTGTTACCTCAATCATTCTGTTCATCGGTGAGCTGGGATTTTTATTTGGGTGGTAAAATACCATCACTGCAAAAGATAAACAATTGATTTTTATGGTTGGGCTCGAGTATTTTAAACATGATTTACTTGCCTTTTCACGTTTTGCCGTCTCTAGAGGCCTAAATATGCAGACCATATTGACTCTTAATATGTCTCCTGAAACTAAATAAAGAGTCAAAACCTTATTTTTTGTCATAGAAACAAAATTCTGAGGTGCAATTTCTTTGAGAGTCATACACTATTTGTAAATGTGTCTCAGGAACACTGGGAACGGTCTTGGAAATTTCTCCAAGGAGAGGTCTGATGTTGTAGATCTCATAGAAAATGTCTAATAATGATCATCAGTCACTTGTCTGCTGTTTTTTGCTTTGGCAGGAGCCTTGGATATGAGCTTGGGAGGTTTAATTTTAAGGAATTACACTTTATGCTCTTCTGTCAATGTATAGAGTAGTCCAGTGCCATAATTACCACAGGTGACTCAGTTAATATATGGGGACTTGATAGGTTTTCTGACATTGGTGAGATGGATATTAGTAATTTTACTGACTTTGGGGCTGTGTTGGGTGTCCTGTTGGTGATCACCTGAGTCCCCCTCCACTGGGTAAAGATTTTGATGTTAATATGCCCCATAATTACAGTTTAATTGATAAGCTTGTTGTGTGTGTTGGGGTGGGAGGGCAGGGGAAGGCAGAGGAACTGATAAAGGGGTTGGAAAACCTCTGTGTGAGCAGGAGGTCTTGGATTGCTGCAGGCAGATGTGTTGTGGTCTGGAGTGGGAACAGGACAGGGAACAGGACAGGGAACAGCACAGGGAACAGCACAGGGGTGTTCTGGGGCTGCTTTGGGCTGATATCTCAGGAACAGCAAGTCCTGCAAGGAGCAGGATGCTTTTATCTGCACACTGGGCTTCTTGCAAAACAGCAGCTTCATACTGATCTTCACAAAGCCAATTACCATTTTCTCTTTTACAGACAGCGAGGATAAAAAAAAAAAAAAAAAAAAAAAACCAAACAAAAAAAAACCCTTAAAACAAAACAAAAACCCCAAAAAACCAAAAAACTCCACAAACCCCCCCAAAACAACAACAAAAAAACCAACAACACAAAACCCCCAAAATAAAGCAAAGGATCCCCAAACTCCCTGCCCCCCATAAAACAACCCCAAACCAAAAAGGTATTTTGTTTTATCTTTCTTAAAGTTCCGTTTGTGAGGAAGGATTGGATTACTCCAGAGGAAGAGCCCTTTGACCTACTCTCATGGAAGAGAAGGAATTAATTTACACGTCTTGGTTGAAATAATGTATGCACCAAAAATGCATTTTTGGAAATGATATTGAATTTTGTTTTTCTTTTAAAGAAGGGCAGTTTATGATGGATATTCTGTAACAATATTTCTGATTTAATGCATGGTGGGGGTCCTGTTGTAGCAGTCATCATATGCATTTTGAGCTTTAAGCAGCACATAATATGTCTTTTCTTAATTCTTGATTTTTAAGTGGCTTAGCAGTGTAGAAATATTGTTGCCTTGACAATCAACACCAAACTTAGTTGTCTTGATTATCTGAAGCTCAGCTTCTGGACAGAGATCATTATTTTTTGTCAGAAGAAAAATTTGCCCACGGTTGGATATTTCCATTTCTGAGGTCACTACTGATGCCAATGCCCAACAGAGTTTGGAAAATAAATGGTCAGAGGGTTTTTAAACTTTTTTATTTAGCAGTGATGGGAGTGGCAGTAGCTCAGTCCTGATTCCTTATCTCGATTTTGAAGCAGAAGGATCCTCTGTACCCACTCTGGGGTTTTTATTTTCTGATTTCTGATAGTATTAGACCCATTCAGTGTGGTGTGGCACAGTTAATAGTGAATTATGGTGAAGCAATTCTCCTGGAGAGCAATTGCTGCTGCTTGTGAGTGGGAACAATGAGGGATGGCAGAGAGCAGTTCTGGCAGTGCTCGTGGGTGTCGACCTGTTAGCAGAATGTAGTGGTTTTAGGACACTTGGGCAACATTTAGGATGCCAAACAGCTGCTTCTAATGGGAAAATAAGAAACAAGTCTCTACTTTCCAACAACTGCTCATTCTGAGTCAGTTTGCATTCAGTCTAACCCACTGGATGGTTGAATCTGCGTACTAATAAATAATTTTTCTAAATTAGTATATCCTGGTGTTAAAAGCTTGGCTCCAGGACAGTCCCAACAGTATCTCTGCTCTGGCAGTGCTGAGTTGCTCACTGTATCTCACACTTAGGTGTTAATGGAATTCATGAAGTAAATGCTCATTATTTCCTCTGAATGAAATTTAAGTGTACTCAAAACGTGTCCCCTGGGGTTTTCTGTCACCCCTGCACTTCAGTTACAACACCTTTGTAATTTGGAAGTTTCTCCAGCACAGTTTCACCTTCTTCTAGACAAGAGATGAGGATGTTCCACATTTCCTTTCCCTGTGGGGTACAGCCAGCCAGGGGTTTCACCTTGATGCCTCCTCTTGAACAGACAGAGCTGGGAACAGCAGTGATGGCTTTGGCTGCAGGACCTCCAGCCATCCCTTCTGGTGGCCAACAGCAGAGCTGGCCATCTCCTAGAGGTGAAGGGCTTTGCTTCTCTGACAGCCACGTGCCCCAAGGGGTTACCAGGTGCAGGAGCTCATTTGTGCAGTGTGGTGGGTAGGGCTTGTCCTGCTCTCTAGGCCTGGACCCCTCACTGGAGGTGCTTTAATCCTCCAAGCCCTTCTGTGCTGCACACAGACCTGTGACTCCTGTCCTGTGATCACCCTCCAGCTGGTCTCCCTCCCCCTCTCCTCCTTTCAGGAAAATAAAAGTTTAATGGGAGAGATAGAGGAGGAAATAGTAGAACACTCCATGTATTTTTGTTTTTTTTTTTTCATGTAGTGTATGTGGAATCTTCTCATCACCCTATCAGAGGTGAATGTGATCAGAAGAACATGAACAGTGTCAGAAAATTTCCAGTTGGTTGATCTGTTTTCGAAGGTTTGTGCCTTTTACAATGTTTTTGTTAAGAGGTCAGAAATTCCCACTAAATTATGTTGCAGACACCTGAATCTGAGAGTAAGCACACACACACAGAGACATGGTCTGGGCAGGTAGAAATTATTTTGTCTCATTAAAAAGAAAAAAAAAAAATCTTCAAAATATTCACTTCTCTATGAGCCATCAGTTCACATTAGGCAGCATTTAAGGACAAAACTTTTCCATTGTGGAGTTCTTATTTTTTTCCTCTAAATGCATTATTTAAATAAAATGCTCTACTCTCACCTTTAATCAGCAATGCACAAGTGTAAATAGGGCACCATTCTGAATTTTAAGATTTAGCTGATCTACCAGAAAAGTTTCAGTTCAGTCAGTACAACAGCAAGTCCTGGTTAAACTTTTGGGTGCAGCAGCCATCCTTTAGCCAGCACCCAGCCTCAGCTGCCTCACTTCTGGTGGGTTTGAACATTGCACACAACAGACTTGCACGAGCTTGCAATATGCACTACAGAGATACCTGAAAAACCAGCATGATATAAAAAATAAGGCAGATCATAAGAATTGAAAGTGTTTGGTATATTGGGAAACCAGGCCACTCTTGTTTCAATTTTTGTCTGCAGATTGAGTTTAGATATTCATATATGAAAATTGGGAAGCATTTTTATCTTCTAAGGCTGCACTGTGAGATGAAAGGTTCTTCTTTAAAGGCCTATTTTCCCCTGTCCTGCTGCTTTTCAAATAAAAGCAACTCCTTTCAATTTATTTATTTATTTTCCCCTCTTTGGTCCCCCATCACAGAAGCTGCCTCCTTCCCTACCTGGAAGTGATAGGACAGAGGTGAAGGATCTCTGCCCCCAGGGCTGCCAGGCAGAGGTGGGACCCTGTCCTGCCACACAGCTCTCAGGACATCCCATCCATGCATTTCCACACGTGGAAATGGAGCCAGCTGCTAAAGGTTTTATGTGCATCCATTACCCCAAAATTAATGCTGGCACCAGCAATATCTGATCACTCTGCACCCACCACATCAGTGCACATCATTGCACTCCTTCCTGTGCTGTTAAATCAAACTGAAACAACAAATAAGCCTAAAATTGATCATTGCTGCTCTGGAAACAGTTGTTTAACTCCTTCAAAGTCTGTTTACATTTGACATTTCTTGAGCAGAGTCTTTTAGAGATAGATATCTTTTTGTAGATCTTCAAACTGAAACTCAAGGCAAATTCAAAAGACTGCAGCTCTTATCAGGGAACTTTGAAAAGTGGATTACCAAGTGCTTTGGTCTGAAGTTACAGTCCTGCATTTTTTGAATACTTCTGGGTGACTTTATGGTTTTACATCAAGGAGAGCTGTGTGGCTGAATCTGTGTATGCTTGCTTTAAATTGTACAGGCTTAGATCTATTGCTGCTTAATGCACTGAACCACACAGAGGGCATTGAAATCCATCAGTGTTTTCATAGTCTCAAAATTCTGAAGCCACAGGTGTTCCTAGATTGTGCTGTCTGCAGTTAATAACTCGATTTGAAAGGAATGTGGTAATGAATTTATTCTGGAGTTGTGTTTTGTGGTAGAACCTGCAATGCACATCTCTAGGTTTGTCCAGTTTTAATTTGGACACCCTGGAATTCAACCCCTTCTTCTTGTGGCACTAAAATGGAAAATGGGCTTTTATTCTGTTATTACTCCTTTTGAAACTCTGGCTGCCTGCCTCCTATTTTCCAATGAGGTTGTTAGAGAAAATGCTAAGTAAATACAGACTTAATTGAACTTTCAAGATCCCTATAAAGAACATATTCTTTTACTAATTACCAACTTTTCAGGTGCATCTCAGTCACAAATAACCTGGGAATTACAGTAAAACTCCTTTCTCTTTTATTCTGCTGCTAACTACAACATTATTGATGGTTTCCTTGGGCTGCACCTCCTGCGTTCCCTGGGGATGGCACCGCTCCAGCCCAGTCCCTTCACTGGGAGTGCTGCTCCTTTAATGGGCTCCTCCTGCTCTGGGCAGGGTCACCAAGAGCTCCTCTTGGGTCCAGCCCTGATCCCTCTGCTCTGGAAACTCTTTGGCTGCAGTGCAGGAAGGTGAGCTCAGGAACTTTGTGTGGGCATCGAGGCTGGGGAGAAATGGGGGGGGAGCAGAGCTGTCCCTGCTCATCCCCTGCACAGCCAATGCTCCCCACCCTAAAGACACCTCTGAAACTATTGGTTGTCTATTGAAAGTATGTAAACAGATATAAAATGTCAATGAAAACCAAAGATATTTTCAAAGTGAAAGCAATGAGAGCAGGTACAAGCAATATAAATCACTGTTGTTATCGCGGATTTACATTGGTACTTTCGTTATCAGGGTTTTACTTAATACTGAAAATTCCTATCTGTTCAATGAGTTTATTGATTTACACCTCTGCAGCAGTCAGACCATGACTTTTAATTACAGTATTCTCAATACTGTGAATATTTGTTTGTTTTAATGAGGACAGGGGAAAGCAAGGTTTCCAAAACATGCTTTTAATTTTGTTGTGCCCAAGAAGGCAGACACCACTTGGGGATACTGTGGGTTGTCCCTTTACAGGGTCCTGTGGATTCCAACTTTTAACCTTCTTTGGGTTGGCAACCCTTTAGAGTTTCAGTGCATAAAAACTCCTTATTAAATTGAAAATATAGGTGGGTAAATCCTCTATGAAACTGTGATTTTGGGGGGTTATGATGGGCAAAATATATCTGACAGTATTTTATTATCTAAGTGTTCAGAAAGCTGATATTCCACATGAGTGTTTGATACTTCAAAGACAGAGAGGGAAAGGGGATATCTGATGAAAAAAAAAAGGAATCATAAATAGGGTACTCAGTAAATGTTAATTAGAGCAAAAATATTAATTAAGTGTTAAGACAGCATAGTGTAAATTGGAATCTTTTACATATTTCTGTGTAGGGAATTTTGTTCATTGAACACTTTTCTAATAATCAAAATCTCTATAGGTTTTTTTTAGCGTTTATTAGAACTTTGCAATCCGTGGTGGCCAAGTGTCTGACATAGCTTGATTTTAATGGAATGAGGTCTGGAGTGAATTTCGTGGCATTTTCTCTTCCATAAAATATTATACTAGAAACATTCTTTTTAGTACTTTTCTAAATTGTTGTGAAAAGGAAATAATAAAAAAATCATTACTTTTAAGTAGTAGAAAATGAA
>JACBWW010000045.1:4903172-4922957 GCA_020086605.1 Lanius collurio | reverse complement strand
GGAGCTGCTTCTCAAACGTGTTTGACTTCACCAAGTGTGGAAGCTCCAGGAAGCACAGAGCTTTCTTTTGTCCCTTCCATTTTTCATTTCCAACTGCAATATTAGTTTGTTTAATTTGACAAATTCTGATGGCCCAAAACGCGGCGCTGAAAGGCTGAATGATGATTTTTGTCCTTTCAGAAGAGAAATATGGCAGAGACAAGCTGTCCTCTCTGGCAATCTTATTAGGGAGATTGAGAAATGAATGGAGCTATTAGAAAACCCAGTTAGAATGCAGATCTGAGGAATTATGGCTGTGCCCACGGGGGTGGAAAGCAATGACTCCATTTAGATTTGCAGAGCTGTGGGTGCCAGGAGTGTGGCAGAGGAGGGAAGAAGTTTCCATCCTCATCACTCATCCCATAATTGGCTGAGCCCCTGTCAAGGTTCACAAGGCTCCTGATGTTGTCGTCATTAGTCTCCAACTTCCAAGACAAAGATAAGATTTCTGCTGTGACATATAATCAAAAAGATATTACTTTTAAAAGATAAATAGCTCGTTCTATTCTCTGATCTGGATCTAATAAACTGAGATCAAAAGAGAGCCAGTTTTTGCTGTGTTATGAAATGCTGCTTTTGGAACAGGAGTCAAAGCTCATTCCATTTCTTCAGCACTGCAATTCTGCAAAGTGGACCTCAGCAAAGACTATCACTTGTCCTTATTTCATTATTACATTTTAGAATTGTTGATTTCTGATAAAAGAACTATACAGTCGCTGTCTAAAAATTCAGCACAATTTGCTTTTCTGGTGCTGTGACTTCCTGACAAAATCCTTATGCATTTACATATGTACACAAATAATATTCATTAATTGTAAATATTCATTATAATTGAATGAAAAAGACAAATAAATAGATCAAAAGGCTTGAATAGACATTAAATGCCAGGATATTTTTGATTTTTCTACAGTCTGATAGGATTGAACAGTGAGAGATTTTTTTTTCTCTTAGCTGCACCCAAACCCACATTTGCAGGCAAATTCCATCTTTCTGAATTTTCTCATGCATCTGCTGCATTTTCATTGTAAAACACTCATGGAGGTGCAGTTAACAAATTAATACTTTGCCAAAAGTTTTGGCTGGGGTTGAACCATTTGTAGTACCCAGTTTTAGGCTTTGGTTTAGGTTCTACTGTTGCATTGGAATGGTTTTCTGGGATCTCTTCCTTGTGCTGTAAATGAAAGTGAGGTCATGCACCCGATGTTTTTAGGGTTGCTCTGGGCTGCTGCTGCATTATTTGCAAGTTTCTGGACTATAAAAGAGCTGTAGGACATGAGGCAAGAAAAAGTGATTGCAAAAGTACATGAGTTTAAATACAATTTGAGCCTTTATTGCTTTTGTTCAGAAAGACTCATTGATTTTAGTTAATGCTGCATCACTTGTTTATCATTCATACCTTTGTTAAAAGTCTCTTTTAGCTTCTGTTTAACCATGGCTTGTTTGATGCTGATTCCATTTTTCCTTTCTGCCCTGATTATCTGTTTCTGCTGTCACTTACAAGGCCTGTTAATACAGCTCAGCATCATAATTAATGGGTAAATGATAAGGCCTAATTTTATTCTGAGCCCACAGGGCCTGAATTACAGAATATTTGAAAGATAGTAACAAATCTCCCATTTTTCAAATACCATTTTGTTGATTACTGAAAGAAACCATTAGTAAAGCCAAAAATAGAAAATTTTATATTTCATTATAAAGTTTGAAATAATCTTTGTGTTTAGTCTCTCTGCAACATTAGATTTTAAAGTTTATAAGTGCTCCATCCTCTCTTACCTTTTAGTTTTTTATATCTAGCTTAGCTCCTGTTGTAACATAATTAGAATTTATTTTGTACAAAATAGGGATGTTCATACTTTCAGAAAAAAAATGAATTGTTATTTCAATTGATTTTGTTTCAGAAATTCAGTTTCAGTTCTGTTTCATGCATAGCTTTGGATTCAATCAGAGGATCAGTGTCCCAGGGTGTTCTCATGGACAGAGAAAAAGACTTTGAGTGGTGCATTCTACACTAAGGAAGGGAAGGACAACTCGAGGCCAGCTCTGATGGGTGAGGATTCTCCAGCTTGTTTCGAGATGTTGGATAGATTTTAGTAGCAAAATGTATGGAATTCATACAGCTGCTGAACATGTTGGTTTAGAAGGGCAGGGTGACAATTAAACTCAGATGATTGCTGATTAGAATAGAGAGTTGTTATAGCAACTGGAGCTCTCATCTCACTGTGCACAGAAAAGCACATGCTAAAGAAAATAAAGAGAAAAAGGACTGATCCTTTCCTTTCTCCCAATGGTCTCCAATCATAATTAACATAATTGATATTCAGAATTCTTCCTTTCCCAGTTTCTAGTACTTGAGTATTACTATGCAAATACAATTAATTCTGCAATCAGCAGACTTAAAACACTGAAAAAAAATCTTTTTTTGGATTTAGCTCTTTATCATCTTGACCATTTAAGTAAAAAATGTGTAATTCATCCCTTTTACAATTTATTAGGTTATTTTTCATTGCTTTTCAAGAGGTAAGGAGGTGTAATGTTGTGCTCTGTCATACTGTTGTTAAAACTGTGCATTCTGCTGATTATAAACCACAGCAGTGCAATTAGTCAGCAGTAGGTAATTGACAAATTGAGGCAGTAAGATTTTCTGTGTGCTCAATATATTGGACCAAATTAAAAGGTATTAAGAATGCAAGTCTAAGAATTCTACTCTAATTTATGGTAGCTGATTCCTTGGACTGCTGTGCTGATGCTTTTCATCAGTTTGTGGGTGTTTAGGGAAGGGTTTCAGAGAATATCTCAATCAGCTGGCAACACTTTGAGTTCAGTGTGTGTGACACAACTGACAGGAAATCTTGGATTTATTCCCTGTCCTGCCCTCGGTCTGAGACACCAAGTCAAGGTTGAGGGAAAGCTGAGATTTGTGTCCATGGAAATCTCACACCCTGCAAGCTGTGTCTGTCCTGGGTGGGATTTTTAGTCCTTTTGTGCCTGCAGAAGGCAGAACTCTGCTCCTGGGCTGTCTCTGATTTATTGCCAAATCCTTTGACCTGTCCAGGATTAAAAGAATACAGTGGAATAGGCAACAAGTGTTTAATAAACTTTACATAGTGACATTTCTGAACGACTCCTTTCCCTGAATGAGTGACACTACAGAACAGCAACATTTTTCTTCTGAGTTGGTCACCAGAAATGGGAATACTGGATTCTGTTAGGCACAGGAAATCATGTTTGCACTTCTGCCTCCATTTGGATAAAAAGCAGAGGCACTTTTGTGCTTCATTTTACATCAACTGCAAAAAAAACCCCATAAGTGTTGTTTTTAAACGAAGATCAAGAGAAGTTAGTTTTATGTGAGTGAAATGAAGAGCACTCAGAGTTTTGATTTTCTCAGTAACTCACAATTATTTGTTTTGAATATCTTCACCATTACTAAAGAGAACAATTTTAGGCTAGATAGAACTGATATATCAACTAATAGTTTTAATTACTTGCTCATGATCCTTTCAAAGGTAGTTTGAAAGAAAATGAACACATGCTCTCCATTAAAACAGATGAGATTTAAATGTCTCCCAGTGATGCCCAATTTCATGTTGTAGAAATTTAGAGTTTACGAGAAGGTGAACGGCCTGTGGTGTGGAATCAACTCTGGGAAAGGTAGGCTGGGAAATTTAGAATACCTGGCAACAGAAAAGTAGTTAATTCTGACCATTAGAAACCCTTATCATTAGAGTTTGATATTTAGCTATAAAAATTTGCTCCAGGCTAAAAATTAGACTCAGCAATTCCCAACATATGAGGCTCTAAATTACTTTTAAGATGTACACAAAAAGCAAGTTTGCTTACACATCCTTTACATCTACATCAATAGCTCTCTTTTAGCTCAATATTTTATGTGCTACAAACTAAGTGATCTGAAAGTAGATAGAGAATGTTTCTGGTCACCAGGATAGAGCCTACTTTTCTATCTGCTCCATGTTCGTTTCAGATCTTTTATGGAGCCTTTAAATTACATCCAAGCAGAGTTAGTATTTTCTTTTTTTTCCTCAGAGTTAAATCTATGGTTTTCATTTTAATAACTTTCATTTTCTTGAAGTATGATATCCTCATTCAGGGACATCTGCTTCTCTTCCTACTCTTTTAAAGAGAATTTTTCTGCTTTTTGGGCAGCCTGCCTTCAGCTGACCACGGGGTGAAATAATAGAATTGTCCTGGACTGAGTGGATCCCCAGCCAAATCCCTCCTCAGTGCAGGTGTGTCTCTGCAGCAGGTGCAGCTTTGTACAGCTCCCTGTGCATCATCTGTTTGCAACTATAACAGAATTTTGGAAGGAATCCCTCCCAAACACAATATTGTTTAATCTCAGAGGTGGGAATGAGGTGTAATGCATTGAAAAATGTAGAGCTGTACAAGTCTGTAGGAGAACAATTCCTGCATTTCAGAGGATTTTGATGTTTCACAGTAAAAGCAATTTGATGGAAGGCAAATTGTAGAAATTCCCTGGGCAGGAAAGTTCCACACTGGCTGCTGGAGGGCTGCAGAACTGGCAAATGTAGGACCTGGTCAGGCTTCCACTCTGGCCCTTAATGAGCCAAGGTTGGAGCCTTGCAGGGAACCACGTTGGTCTCATTGAGCCAGCAGTCCCTGAGCAGGGATCCCTCTAGCACTGGCTGCTGCCTCATTCCTGCTTTTTCTCAGATCTATAATTTTTAAGTATTTTTTAAATTTAGTACAGTGAGAGGTAGAGGTTCAAACTAAATGAAACCTACTTTGTCTTTGAAGTGCTGGTTACCCAGGGCACGTTGTGCTGGCCATCGGTTGTGAGCCCTGAAAACAGCATCAATTCTGAATTATTGAACAGGCACATTTATGGTACATTGTTTTTCCTTCAGCACCAATAATTTGGAGCATTATTTTAAAGGTATTTGCCATATTAATATCCTAATTCTGCAGAGGATTAAGTGCATGAGTAGTTCATATCATTAGATCTCAAGTCAGATGCTTGGAACTCATGTAAAGCTGACCATGGCCTCTTTGCCAGGCTGGGTGCTCCACACTCACTCAGCCTACTTGTAATGGGCTATGGCTTCTCTGTCATGGAGTCTTAGCAGAAAAATTTTAATGGAAATCTTGAATACTTTGCTTTTGTTCTGATAACATCTGCAATAGTCAGTCTATGGCTGAGTACCACTGGTAACACATCCATGAAAATTAAAAGGAGTTAGTTGGGTTCCAGAGTGCAAATCAAAGGAATTAGGATAATTGAAACAGCATCTCTTAAAGACTTCTTTTCTGATATTTATTATCTATTTATCTGATATTTATTATCTATATTATGTCAAAGATCCCTCTTTATTGTGATGTCAGACATCCTATTAAGCACAGTCTAACAGCCCAGTGTACCTGCCATGACTAATTAACAGGTAAGGAAACAGTCACTGGCAGAGTCCAGCACAGGAGCTGCAGAACCTGAGCTCATAATTGCATCTTGTCTGCTTAATTGTGCACCTCTCAGTAGGCCAGGAGTCCTTTAAGCATGTGGTTAAGGAGTTCTTTCCCTTAAAAAGTACTTAAGCACGTGTGTAAGTGCTGAGGTAGGTGGTCTCTTGTACCAGGCTCTCTCTGACCCCAGTATTCTGTCATGGAAACATAATTGAAAAAGCCTGAAATGAAATGGTTCAGGTAATACAAAAGAGGAATCTAAAACATTTCCTTAGTGTGTTGGTCCTGCTCTCCAAGCTCACTGCCCTGTGGAGGAGCAACACCCTCATTCCATAGACTACCAGAAGTTACCAGTTCAAACTGGTAACTTTCTAATAAGGGTTTAGGAATAAAACAGAACATTAAAATTTAAAAATCCAGTATTAGAGTACTGCAGTTTTATTCAGTCATGCTTGGCTTATTTCACATGCCTAGAAAATGATTGCAAGTGAGATATCAGGACAGTTTTCTTTATCCCATTTAATTATTACTTGATTAATATTTGATGCAGGGTTTGCAGAAAGAGATTTTTTTTTCTTCTTAAGGCAGTAAAAACTAATTTGGGATAATATAGGCATTTTATCTCTTACCAATCAATAAAATATAATCCTCCTAGTTAGTGGGTTATTCTGCCCTCTATTGTACCAGCAACTGTCTTTATATCTAATATCTCCACTGGCCAGAGCAGAAATGACTGCTTGCACCCTGCAATTTATAATCCACTCTGCCCAACTCCTCATCAGTTATTTTTGCTGCCAACTTCGTGCCCCTGATAGGTATTTTATCTTGGTGCTGCATCCCCACTGCCTGAGGACTGCAGCTTTGAAGAGCCTTAAAAGCATCGCTGTTTAACAGCACTGCCCCGTGCATCTGCTCCCAAATTTGTTCCAAGTTGCTCACATTCTGTTTTTAACAATACACTTTCACACACAGAGAGTAAACACATTTTATTTAGTACCAGTTTATTTTGAAGAGAGAGGTTCTTCTTGGTGAGACGGTGTCAAAATGTGGGACTCAGGGAAAAAAAAAAAACAAACCTGTGCAAAATGAGAAAAAGTATTTTTCCTTTTAATTACTGTGGCAAAATTTTCTGTAATTAAAATTTAAACTAAATGCCATGTGCTTTAAAGAGGACACCATGACTATTTCTCATATTAGTGACTTTGTCACAGAATGGTTTCTTTTTGAAATCCTTACTTGGTGAGAGCTTCCCACCAAGGAAATGAAAGTACATCAGTGGATGATCACAGCCCATATTATAAACATTTGATTAGCCCATTTTTCACAGGAAAAGCTTCCCTAACAGGTTGCAATAAATTATTTCTATGTGGTGATTTATAAATATGTTACAGCCAATGTAAAAATACTTTTCAGGGGAAAAATATATATATATATATATGTGAGAATAATCAATCCTATTACCAGTGATTGTGAGGCATTGCTTAAATCTCTGAGAGTTCCTCATAAAGTTTTTTTGAGAGACTTGTCTGTATTTTTCTCTTTAGGTGTGGTAAAATACCTGCATCTATCTAGAGTCATGAATCTTTTGGGTATTTCTGAATGGGAAGCAGATTTTTCAGGGATTGAGCTGATCCATATCCCCTTTCTTAGATTTATTCAGGCAAATCCAGAATGTTCTTTCCAGTCCTGGATCTCCACCCACTGGGATGGGTGAGGGAACTGGAGCAGGCTTTGGCTGCTTCCTTGTTTCTCTTGTGTTAACAGAAAACTCGGAAATCAAGGAGCATTACAAGCCAATATATTGTGCTTGGCCACAACTAATTAACATCTGATTTATTGTAGTATAGAAACAGGGCAAACAAACGTTTTTTACATTAAAGCCTTTGTGTCTCTTTTTTTTTTTGGTGGAAACTACAAATTCTAAGGGTTTGGTTTGGTTTCTTTTGACAAACCTAATTCCTTTAATTCAGGAATAAGTTCTTTTTGTTTTTCAGATCTCTGTGCATGTTGCTCTTCTGAGTGTGGAATTCTTATCCCTTGTATACCTTAGAAAGTTTCCTTAAAACTAAATTTTGAACATAGACAGTAGGTCAGTTTATGAACTCTGGAGGTTTCTGTCAGTTCTGGAAGGTTCACTAATTGGCTGTTAAGTGTTGGTGAGAGTGCAGGGGCTGTGTGATGGCAGCCAGGCCTCTGCTCCTCTCCCAGGGGGTGCATTCTGGGCTGGGAGCATGTGCAGATTCAGGGGCTTCTGCAGAAATCCCACCTTCCTTTTTGGGAAGTGAAACCTTTAGCACCTTTGCACCTAAAGACCTTGTTACCTTTTATTTTTCCTTTCTTCTCCATATGCTTGGCAGAGCTTTTTGTGTTCTAGCACTTTCCTTGTGATCACACCTGGTTGGTTGTGCTTCTCACAGGGAGCTGACCTTGGTCAAGGCTGCAGACTAAATGTGGCACTTGGCTTTGTGCCCCCCCAGCTCAGCTGAGACCTCCAGAAATCCTGGGGGTGCTGACCCTGCAGCTGAAGTGGTGTCAGGAATTTCTCTCTCCAGGGATGTGTCAGCTCTTACAATGGCTTGTCCAGTCTGGTTTCTGATCTATGTGAGTTTGGAAATGGCATAAACTGAAAGGAAGAAGGTCTTTAGGAGAGATGAGCCCCTCTCTTGATTATGTAGGTCAGTTCTTTTGTAGCTGCAGTGTGAGCTGCAGCTTCAGCATCACATGGAGCTTCTTTTATCCCTAAACAGCTCACAAGAAGACTGTGGCATCCCACCTTTTTTCTTTTTATGGCACTGGGAACATTTGCAGGGCTGCAAACCTGCCTTAGGACCATTGTATCTATTTTATCTCTCAGATGTTGTTATCTCATCAGATATGTGCTGTAATGCATAGCTGGCTTTGACTAGGTTTTCTTGAAGTTGGGTTTTTTTGACTAAGTTTTCTTGATTGGAACTAAATCTGAGATTAGCAAGAAGTTTGATGGATTTTAAATATGAATATCAGTAGAAGTTAGGTCACAAAACTGTGTAGTGGGAGAGGGATAAAGACAGGAACTGTAAAATAAAGGATGCAAAGATGGAATAGTTTGCACTTTGCTCAAACAAAGTGCAGTTTGGAAGGCAGAACACGGACCAGTGGGTGAAGGAGAAATTCTTCCTTTTTTCCTTTCCTTTCCTTTCCTTTCCTTTCCTTTCCTTTCCTTTCCTTTCCTTTCCTTTCCTTTCCTTTCCTTTCCTTTCCTTTCCTTTCCTTTCCTTTCCTTTCCTTTCCTTTCCTTTCCTTTCCTTTCCTTTCCTTTCCTTTCCTTTCCTTTCCTTTCCTTTCCTTTCCTTTCCTTTCCTTTCCTTTCCTTTCCTTTCCTTTCCTTTCCTTTCCTTTCCTTTCCTTTCCTTCTTCCTTTCCTTTCCTTTCCTTTCCTTTCCTTCCTTTTTCTTTTCTTTTCCTTTCTTTCTTTCTTTCTTTCTGTCTTTCTTTTTTTCTTTCTTTCTTTCTTTCTTTCTTTCTTTCTTTCTTTCTTTCTTTCTTTCTTTCTTTCTTTCTTTCTTTCTTTCTTTCTTTCTTTCTTTCTTTCTTTCTCTTCCTTTCTTTCTTTTCTTTCTTTTCTTTCTTTTCTTTCTTTTCTTTCTTTTCTTTTCTTTCTTTCTTTCTTTTCTTTCTTCTTTCTTTTTTTTTCTTTCCTTTCTTTCTTCCTTCCTTTCTTCCTTCCTTCCTTCCTTCCTTCCTTCCTTCCTTCCTTCCTTTCTTCCTTCCTTCCTGTAAGAAATTTAAAAAGTTCCAGTGTTGTAGCAAACAAATAATCTTTACACAAAAATCTTGATACGAAAATGTGCTGAAATAAGCCACTTGTAGAGGACTGCAGATTTTTGTTTGCCTAAATATCCCAGAGGTTTTACCATTTCCAGCAAACTGTCAGCTTTTGTGGCTCTGCTCCCGACCAGCCAAGGAGTGCAGGGAGGGCCTGAGTGAACACACAGCAAATAACAATTTGTGCTGAGTGTCAGGCTCTCCTTTGGCTGAATCCACGTTTGTTTTTGCCTGGAGATGTCTGTGCACCCCTCTCTGCTTGCCTTGGTTGCACTACCAACAGCAGAGCTGAGACATGGAAATGCCAGCTCTACATTTAGTTAGTTATTTTTAATGCTATTTTTATCACTGTCTGTGGATCAAATGAGTGAGTTTCACACGTGCTCATTTTTTTGGGAGGGTGAGTCTTGAGTTACAGGTGTCTGCTTGTAATTTCAAGCACCTTAAAATTTTCACCATGGAAAAATTAAACCACAGTAGTAATTATTAGGGACTACAAGCACATCAATTCTATATTAATACCCCAACATAATTACTTTGTCCTGCTCCTTTCTCTGGGAGCCATTGGTAGGTGGTAAGTAATCTCTTTTTAAGCTATTTTCCCTTCAATATGTCAGAGGAATTATTTGAAATAATTATGAAAGAGACATAGAATATAAATGTCAGAATAGATGTAGATGGGAAAATATTACTACAGAGGGGTTTTGTAATATGTTGGAAATGTCATTTATGGTTCTGTTTTAATGAATGGGTAATTAGTTGGCTGAACATCAGCTCACTTCTTAATGGAATCTTAGTGGATTAACCACATGCCTCATTCATATTATCCTACAGAATTTCTCTGCCTTTTTATAATGAATACTCTTTTTGCAGGGTACCAGTATGAAAAAGGAGGGGCTCTTACAGTGCAGAGAATTTGTGCCTTTGGCCTCTGTTGAATGAATGCAGGGTCTTTTTAAAAAATGCTTGAAATACTGGTGGTGATGCAGCTCCTGCACTTCCAACCCACGTTGGTTTGGATACCAGTTCTTACACCTGCATTTTCTGCATGGTTTTGGTTTTATTTGATTACATTTTTACCTTTATTTTATTGGCTTTTATTTTCCCTTTATTTTTATGGCTTTATTAATTTAAATGTTGATTTCAAAATGTCTGTATTTTGAATTCTGCAAAACTTTAAAAATTTCAAATACAGATGTTGAATGCTCAGTCTCTCTAAACATAACAAAGAAAAAACAGCTCAGCTCTTTGCTTCTCCTTTAATATGAATATATTCCTGTACAATTTCCTGTTTATTTCCATAAAAGCTATTAACATGTAAAATCTCCTTTTTGCCTTTCTTAATGTGCATCACATCTTTATTACATATGCACAATTTATACTTATTTTTACTTGTTTTCCTGAACTTTTTTTCTAGTTGGGCAGAAGTTTGTCAAGACATTAAAAAAAAAAATTATAAACAATTATAAACAGCTGTTTAACATTCAGCTCTGCTGTTTGCCCTAAAGCTATAATTTTCATATAATCTGCTTGTGAAAAACCCCCTTGTCTGAGGAACTGCATTTCTTGGTTGTTCTGCTTTGATGTCTGTGTGTTGTGGGGTGTCCTGGCAGGTTCCTAAAACACAGGTAAGAGGAATTTTGAAACAGCAATGAATAAAGACAATTTACCCTGGTTCTGAACCAGCAGGTAACCAGCTCCTGAAATCCATCCTGACAGACCAGAATCTGCATGTTCAGACAGAGGGAAGAACAAATAACTCAGTTTTTCTCAGCTGATGATAGTTTTTCCCATCACAATTTCAGGGAATCCTGGTACAGTTATGAGGAAAAGGAGTGTCAATGCTGTGAGGTCTATGTTAATGTAAATAAACATATATCTGGCAGTTTTACTGAAAAAAAAAATCTCTAATGTTCAGAATTACATAATCCTACCAGTTACATTATTCCTTTCAGTAGCTTTATGTGTTTAGAAAAAAACCCAAGGTTTCAGCTGAAATAACTTGGATTAATAATCTGTTTTTGGTTTCTTTTACTTACTGTCTAGCAAAGTGTTATTTGCAGTCAAATCTGGCATCTCAGCTGAACCATTATATTCAGCTGTAATTAGAATAAACTGTTGGCATGAATTACTGTACATTGGGTTTAGAGATTTGTTTGGAGACTGCCATTTCTTACCAAAGCACAAACAGCAATTTGCTGTCTAACTTTGTACATTTGCAAAACAAACTTAGTGTAAAATTAATTAGGTCATTAGAAACCTATTATCTTGTCTCAAAGGAACTGATTTTAAAAATAAGCATGTTTTCTGTAGAAGGTAACATCTTTACATTCAAACTCAGCTGTGATTCATTCTTCAGGTTTTCTTCTTGCTTTTCTTCATCAAAACAGAGAGACATAAAAGCAGATTAGAAGTAACTCAGTATTGAGGCAAAACTGAAAAAAAGTCATTCTTTAAAGTCCAAATGTATTGTTTGATGACATTCAGCAGGTAGTGTCCAATCCTGGAAAAAGAGTTTTTTCCTTCATTATCAAAGCTGTTCACAAACACAGTGAAATTTAAGTTAGTTCTTCAGTGTTCAGAGTAAGCTTAGAAATCAGTAAGGAAGTTATGTCTGTGCACTCCACACGGGAGGCTTCTGGTCTCTGACAGATTAAACTGAACACTGCTGGTTACACCTGAATTACAGGTCTAACCTAAAGCTTTGGGCACCCCCCCAGCTGTGTCTCCATTCTGAAGAGAGCCACCCTTGGTGAGTGTCATGCATTAAATTAATGGAAGATTTCCAGCATGTTCGAGCACTGTCCTTAGCACATGATCTGTGGTGAAAGTGGGCAGCAGAAAAAGCAAATCTGAGAAGTTCTGTGGTCTGTTCTTAATTATATTTTGTCTCATGTGCTGTGTCCCAGGTGTTTGTTACAGCTGAATTGCCTAGAGACAAATTGGTCAGTTTATGCCTTACACCAAGATTGACATTTTTATGGTGCCCAGAAGACAGAGTTTTAAAAATCTGCTATTTGAAAAATTGTCCTGATATCTGGGGGGAGCAGTCCATGGTTCTGTGATGAAGGAAGGCCATGGTGTGCTTCTGAGGAAGGAAAGGATCACCTGCACAAAAGGAGTTGGGCTGAGGTCCTCTCATCTGCCTAAGAGATTTGGGCTCCTTGGTTCCCTCTCTTCTGATGGAAACAAATGCTCTCAGATGGGGATTTGCATTAAAGCCTTGACCAGCAATTTGAGAAAAGTCTCTGGGTGAATGCTGAGTTTAATTCACAGACCAGCAGCTGCTTCAGGATGCAGCTCCTATTTTTCTTTCTGAATAGATGCAAAGGGCTGCTGTTCATTTTCCTTCTGTGGCTGCTTTTGAGCCACCTCCCAGTCATGATCTGACTTTTAAAAATTCATAATGAATCTGATCTTGAATATTTTCAAGCTCCTGCTGGTTAGAAATGATGAAGCAGAAATAACTCCTTGTCTTTTGGGTAAATTTTCTGATGGGAGCATCTTCCAGCTCTGCCATTCCCAATCCTTGCTTTCTGTCCCAGATGAGGGTTTATCTTCTGCTCCCATGAGCTTGTCCTTGTATTCACAGCTTTTGGTGAATCTTTTCTGACTGATTCCTCCAAATGCATCCCTTCAGTCTGTCTCAGAGGGTTTTTTTTGGTGTCTCCCTCATTCTGTCTCATTCCAAAACAGATTATCTATAGAGAAATTGTCCATAATGAACAAGTTTTCCATGCAGGCTTTTGCTTTCCACTCTCTTCAAAGCTTTTCTCTCCACCCCTCAAAGCAGAGAAATCAGTGTAGACCCCTCTCTCCACAGACTTGCTGCAGGCAATTTAACCAATTTCACTTCTCAACCAGAATTTTCCTTCAGTACATTTCTGTGTGCTTTCTTTAAAGCCTCCTGCTTAGTTTTCCCTCTCTTTTGGAGACTTCCCTGCTGGGAGTCTGAATGCTGCTGATCATGCAGGCAGGATTCAATTCAGAAAAACACAGCAAGCATATTTTGTCCTTCAGCTTCCAGCCCCTGTGTTGTGTCAGGGTTTTGTTTCTGCTTTCAGTGACTACACAAGCTTGCCACAAAGATTGTTTGGGCTGCCTTTAAAACAGGGGAAATTTTCTTTTCACCTTTTTTATTCCAAACTTTCAGCACAGAATCCTAATAGACAAACTCAGTAGAACTGGGTGAAGAATCATTTTACAATCAGACTACAATATGCTAAGGGACTGTATCAGATAAAGGAGAGAAATAGCTATACCTCATGTACTGACCTCTCTTCTGAACCAATAGAATAGAAGAAGAGTAAAAACTCATTAAGTTTTCATAAGAATTATCGTGAAGGGCCCATTTCAAGCCTTGGTCCAATGAATATTACATTTCTGACTGTGAATTACATGGAATTACAAGCACAAAGCATCTTCCTCCTTAAGTAAACAGACTAGAAGGTTTTCTGATCTCATTAGACACCTGTATTTTAATATTCTTGGTCTGAGATTTCATTGTGTGTTCAGATACTGAGATAGTAAACTCTGGTACATGTACAGATGCCTCATATTGACAAAGTGCACAGAATTGGTACAATCAACACTTGGCTCCTTCTGAGCTTTCTCAGGGTAGGATGCAGCAGCCTGACAGGGACTTTACAATTCTGCAGTGTAAGTTCATTTGACCACAATATTCATCGGATACATTACAAGCTAAAATATCATTTCTGCAGGATAGCCAGAACACAGCTAATTAGCAAAGTGCTGACCAGGCACAAACCCAGATCTCTCTCAAATGTGGAGATGACAGAAGGCTGATCCTGCAAGTTTGTTGGGTTTTAATTGTCTGCTTGTGGGGAGTTTGCCCAGTGGCTGCACGCACACGGTGCAGGTTCTCAGGAGGAATTCTAAATACCTCCTTAAAAAATCTGGGCTAAACTTGCCTTTGGTTGCTCAGACAACTCCTGCACATATCCAGTATGAGCTGATCTTGTTGGGGGTTTTTGGCTGTTTAATTTATTTTTTCTTAAGGTAACCTTGGTAAAAGGCCTTAAATAGCTGAACTGATTCAGCTGATCTCAGGAAGGCAGAAGATCACTCCAATTTTGCTTTGTCCTTTCAAAAAACCCACAGGTTTTGCTGACAGGTTTCTGCTCCCAGCTTGCAGTAATTGGTGGCAAACACAAAGCTAATTCCTTATTACACAGTATTTTCAGGGGGTTAATGGGCAAGCTGTTGAATACAAAGTAGTGGCCAATGAGATGGCTCTTAGGAGAATAAAGATCTGTAATTCACATTCTGCAGTGCTGCATTTGGGGCTGAGAGAACACAGTGAAGATCTGAGCAGTGATATCCAAGTTCTTTGTGCTCATTTGTATTTGGAGCTGAAGGAACTCACAGGGAAGAAGAACAGAGAAACCCGATTTATTTACAACAGTGGAAGGGATATTTTCCTTTTAGAAGAATGAGGGAAAGCGGAAATACTATTATCAAAGTGTTCTAGCTGCAGTAAAAGAAATTTTCACCCTTTTTACCATACAGGAGAGCAGATGAAAATAAAAATGCAGAGTTCATTTGTTGTTTCTTATTCTGATTTCATCCCAATTGGTTTTTCTCGTTTATTGACAGCTTCATTTTCAAATTAGGATAATAGCATCATATTTTTTCTTGAACTGTGTCTATTTAATTCTGTTTGTCTTGGGGGCTTTGTGTTAGCATAAAGGAATCCAGCTGAAATGGAGTTTTCTCAAACATCATCAAGGGCAAGCTTTGAAATCTGAAACTTATGTGTTCTTATGATTCCTCTCAGCCCTACTTACATGTTTACTTCTTTCAAAACAGCACTAAAAATGTGAGAAACAAGACAACTCTTTTCTCTTTAATTAAAATTAAAGAGAATTTTATTCAAAAACAATTAACAGATATTAGGTCATTAGAAACCTATTATCTTGTCTCAAAGGAACTGATTTTAAAAATAAGCATGTTTTCTGTAGAAGGTGACATCTTTACATTCAAACTCAGCTGTGATTCATTCTTCAGGTTTTCTTCTTGCTTTTCTTCATCAAAACAGAGAGACAAAAGCAACTCAGTATTGAGGTAAAACTGAAAAAAAGTCATTCTTTAAAGTCCAAATTTATTGTTTGATGACATTCAGCAGGTAGTGTCTAAATAATTAAAATACAAAAATCTGTTTGGGATCCAGTGGCTCAGTTACTGAGAGGATCATGGGGAATGTGGTGATAGGAGAGCTTGGTGGCCAAAACCAGCACAAAACCTCAAAGCAGGAGCACCTCACAGTGCTGGGGTGACTTCAGCTGGCCCAAAGTCAGAGTTTAAAATGCCTTTTTGAAGAAGCCAGGCCTGCAGAGCCAGCACTGGGCCCCACCATCAGCCAGCCTGAGGTGAGTGGCCCTGGCAGGTCCTGTGCTCTGAGCTCTGCAATGTCTGGGACCCCCCCATGAGCACCCCTGTGCAGCCCCAGGTCCTGGCTGATGGCTGGTGATGGAGGTGGGGCCATCCCAGGGCTCCAATGGCTCCTGGTTTTATCTGGGCAGAGATGTCAGCAGCTCCAAAGGTGGGAAAATCCTCATTAAACTCCAGGTTTCCATGGAGCTGAGTTGTAGGATAAGGGGCGGGGCTTAAAATTTAGCCCTTGGCAGTTGGAAACTTAGGTCAGGCTTAGGAACAGGTTAAAAGCTAAAACTTCCTGTAAAAGTTTTTAATTACAGTACAAACCTTTAAAACACCTTTAAAACAGACAAAGCTTATAAAATACAGCTCTTAAAATTTAGATATTGTTTGAAATCCAAAAAAGGGACAACTTTGGAACTTTTATTAATTAGGGAACTTTAACTGAGAACTGTGTAACTCTTTTAATGAGCTATTAAGAAAATTACTGAAAAACTTTGTACCTGGGCTGATGGGTCATACTTAAGATGTAGAATTAAAACCTTTTAATATACAATTAACTGAGGTACTTAATATGCAAAGATCAAGCAATTAGCATTTCATATATAACAAAAATAATAAGAACAAGAAAGTGCAGCCCTGCAAGGCTCTGAAGAGTTTGGATCTTGAGTAGATCTTGAGTTTTATGTCTGCAGACAGAATATTTTTAAATTAGAACCAACCCCGTTTAACTCTATGGGACATCTGAAGCCAGATATGTAGAATGTATAACTCATGTACCAAACCCTTTGGACTGTGCACTGCCATCTGTCATTTTATTTCTGGTGGTTGATGCAGCTGCCTGCTTATTTTTAATTTAATTGGCTTATTTTTGAATAGCAATGCTACCAAATTAAAAACGTAACAAACATGCTGCAGGGACACTGACCTCTCCAAAGGAGGAGAGGGGGAACAACGAAGATTGACTTTATTACAGTCTATTTTTTGTTTTCACAGCCAGTCCCAAGGGTGGAAGATCAGACATGCCAGAGGACCTGACCAGGCACTAGGAAGATAAAGCCATTTCATAATAAAAATTATATATCTGGTAGCAAGGTCACGTGCACAACCTGTAGCTTCACTGCTCTCAGTGATTAATGTTGATTTAAGTAAAATTTTGTTTATTTCTTGTTTTGTGATAAATATTTCCAGCCACTGGCTGGAAGGCTAAAGTTAGGGTGAATTGCCATTTTAAAGGGAGGGCTCTGTGCCAGAATGGTTCTGGAGAGCTTCCCAAATGACTTCCCTCCAGGTTAATATTGTCAGCTGCCAGACCTCAGGCTACTTTTGACACTTTTATCCTTACAACTTTTTTTTTTCTTTTCTTTTTTTACCAGTACAATGTGTAGATTTAAGCCTTTTTTTAATTTTTTTTTTATTATTATTTTTTTAGCATTTCCCCTCAGTGTGTTTGCTGAGTGGAAGAGGGATGAAGGTGTTTAGGAGTTCTCTTGAGGCTATTTAATATAACCCTTAAATACTTGGATTTTAAATTTGTGATGATTTGGATTTAGATCTGTCAACTTGACTTAAAATTACTGCTCATACTGTTTTCTGTTGGAAAACACTGTATTCTAGGTCAATAAGAAGTTAACTGTGAGGTTCTTTTTCCTGGCATCCTGCTGAACTGTTTGTCGTGTATCCTGCTATGGATGTGTGATTAGGACTTCTAAGAGCACTTTTGTGTCTCACATTTCAACATCCTTTTTTTCTGAATCCTATTTCCAAAGAAGTCTGGGAGGAATTATTAAGTAGCTGAGGAACACATGGATTCTGAGCTTCACTCACTTCAGTATCTTGCATTTCCATATGGAAACTGCTTTCCAGAACTCCAGTTGAGCCATTGGGATGCCCCTTCTACTTCTGTGTGCATTTTCAAGTGAGATGAAAGGCTGGTTTTTGTTTTGACACTTTATTTTGGGTAGCTGGGATGGAGAAGAGATGGTGCAGATACAATATGCTTGAAGACACTTGCTAGTGAAGGAACTGAAAGAATATTCTTGGTGGCTCTGGGTTGATTCTCTTTGCAGGTCTGTGGGACAGAGCACTCTGGGAAGTTGAGGGTCTCACATGGATCCACCTCCATAAAGGTGATGGCACCCTGAAAAGTGTCATGTCTATTGAGTAAATTAATATCTGGAGTTTTTCCTACTGAATCAGTTAATAGAGGTCCTCAGGATGTCAATTTTGTGTGATCAAAGTGGATGGGGGGATTCCAAATACCAGAACAAAACAACAACAAAAAAAGCCTGCATTTTGTTTACCTTCCCTAGATGATCAGTACTTTCAGAATGTGAGGTTCACTTTCAATGCTTTTATGAATATTAATGCACTTGAAATGTCTTAAAAATAGTTAGGGCAAGAAAAATTCCACAAGGATCAATTTACTCATTATTTCCCAACTCCATGGTATAATTACAGTGACTGACTCCTTACTAAACAAACGTCAATGGGTTTACAATTGGTCAAATCAAGTTTGTTGGAAGGTTTATCAGCTTGTACTTGTAATTCTTTTATTCAAGTTCAAGGCAGTTTCAGAGGGATGGCTTTTGAAGCCATGCTGGAGTACCTGACTCTTCATGACAAATATATTGTTTGCTATTAATTTAATTTTTAAAAATATCAAAAATATTTTTCCTTAAAACCTGACACATCTAAAGCTTAGGGTTTTTTTAATAAATGTTTTGCAGTCTGTGTAAGGAATCTTTACAGGAAGGTGTACAAACCCACCAACAATGCAAGCAGAAAGATAAATCATAAAAAATACCATGAGAGAACCTTGACCTTAGATTTCATGAGGAAAGAATCCCACAAATCTACTTGAGCCACTTGGGGGTAAATCAGGCAGAGCTACTCCACTTTTTGGTTTGTATTGTAGAGAAGAATCTTGTAGTCAAAGACTACTTGTAGTCAGGTTTTTTGAAGTCATTTGAGGATAAAAAGTAATAGTTGAGTATCAAAGTTTCCTGGTGGAATGCGAGAAAAGGTGAAATCTGTCAGAAAATATGAGGATAAACCTATGGGAGGTGAAAGACTGAAATGAGCCCAGAATAGTATTTTTCTTTATTCAGCCTGGTGTTCTCATCCAAAAAAATGAAAAGATTGAAGTCACAGAAACTGTGCCTGATGTGATCTCGTATGAAGAGCTCAGTGACTCCTAATGCAGAGATCAGGGGGTCCAGGATAGCCAAACAAACCCACATTGCCTGGCACAGAGAACTCTGGGCTTTGGAGTCAATGGCAAATATTGTTTCAAGTGAAAGCACAGTTCAGGCAAAGATGAGAGTTATGAAACCCCATTTGAGGAATGTTTCTGTTCTTGTGTATTATTGTCAAGAAAAGCATGACTTGAACAGAGCCAAGAAAGCTTGGTTTAACTTCATATAAACTTCTTAGTGTGTTGCATTCATTAGGCTTGGATGTTATCTCTAAAAATAGCACTTGAAAGTGCCTATCAATTAGATTTGATGACATGAAAATGTCATTTCTGAAAGAGTCAGATATTGTACGAGATGTGACAGTGCCCAGAGACCAAATTGGGAGCAAAATATTTCTGTCTTTCCCTGAGGCGTCGATTGAACTCTAACTTTGGATTTAGGTTATGTAGGCTTAATAGCTGGTTGATTTTGTTTGGGTTGGGGTTTGGTTTGCTTTTTTGCTTGATTCCAAGGTCCTCAAAATACCATTCAAAAGCCATCTTCAATTTCAGCTGCCTGTTTTTTACAACAGGTTAAATTCAGGAATGACAGGGATTGTAAATCAAGCAGGATTAGAGTAAATGCATGTAGTTGGAAAGGATAGGAAAGATGTTCTGAAAAGTGGCTTCTTGTGGGCATGTGATAAATTAACTTTTCTTTTTAAACCAAGTATTTGCTTGTGTTAAAAGTTATAAAGGATGGTTAAGTCATAATAAAAAAGGTAACATTGTAATAATGTTGCAACTGTAATAAAGATATCAAGGGTGAAATCAAAAACATAGTGAAAGTCATCATCTAGATTGAATTCTTTAATAGTACAAATATCTTCAACCATTTATTGATTCCCATTATTGTATTGGACCCCAGCTCAGTG
>JACBWW010000045.1:4889561-4903162 GCA_020086605.1 Lanius collurio | reverse complement strand
AAAAATTTAATTAATATTTTGAATGTAATAAACAATGTTTCCTTTTCCTTCTTCCACCCTCAAAATTCAACATTCATTGCATCAGTGATAATCTCGAGGAAATAATAAACTTTTTTTATGAAACCCTTTTTGCTGTTTAAACAGAGGAGTACATTTAGCAGCAAATAAAAGCTTTAAATCTGTTTTAAATGTTTTTGCTGTTTTATGGCCCAACATTACAAAGCCAGTAGACACAGTAATAAACACTGTGTGTTCCAAGCATTCTGCAATCTCTTCTGATTATCCAAGTGTAGCTTTATTTTCCTATCCACTTGTTGTCAAGGAATTCATAGTTGTTAACAACTGATGTCTAAGGGTGCTGGCAGCCCAGTGACTTGATGGCATCAATAAAATTTGTACAAGGCACGAGCTCAAATCTCAGAAACGATTGTAGACCCTCAGTCTAAATAATATGATAGTACCTGAGACAGTAAAACAAGAACATTTAGGGAATTTTGCTAAAGGAGAAGTAAAATGCTGAAGAAAATTTTATTTTCTGGGAGTTAAAAGGCTGGAGATAAGCAGAGGTAATGTCTCAGTTCTGAGAGTTGATGGCACAGGATTTTTATTGACCGGTTCTTATTAACTGTGGTGGCAGAACTGTTGGGATGGTGTTTGTCAAGGCCTTGCCAACTCCTGCTGTGCTGTATTTCTTTGCCTGCAGCTGTTTATTGCTCAGTCAAAGCATGAAATATGTAATAAAATAGAGTCAATGTACTCTTAGGAAAAAAAAAAAGAATAGAATATGGAGTGTACTGAGGTTTTCTGGATCAACCTGAATCTAAACCCTTGAATCTAAACAAAATGCTATTCTTATTTCTGCAAATTATTTATTTCTCACGCAACGAATTAAAAAATATTAAATTCTCTTATGTGAGAGCTCATACTGCAGGATTCCAGTGACTCCTGAATATTTTGTGATCTTGGGAAGCATTTGCTCTACTTTTCTAAAGAAATTTATTGAAACTTAGAACAAGCACACTCATGCATGACTGAAAACAAGTAAAAAAAAATCTTTGCCTAGATGACTTTTAGTCTAGAATTATCAAAACCTTTCTATTTTAGATTAAAATTGTTAGTTATTTAGATGAAACAACTTTTTTTCTTTAAGTAAAAGTAGATGAAAAAGAAACTACCATCACAGGAATATTGAGGGTTCTTGTACATAGGAGAAGCTTCTTATCACTTCCTTGATTCCATTTGGCTGAAGGTTTAGCACAACAGCATTGCTGAAATTTTCTGTTTATCTCTGCTTCTAGATCATGAGATAAAAATAAGTATGATTAATATAAAAGATCTTAAATTTCTGTGGTAGGGCATGAAACCACCAGGTCTGACTTTGGGAATATAACCTGAGCTTTGCTGTTGAGTTCCCTTATTATAAACCCAAAGCTAGAAAAAGGAAAAAATCCAGCCTTTTGAGGTATGATTACTTAAGCTCTTTGCCAAAAGAAAGATATAAATATTATAAAAACTGAAAATGCAAATTTTGAAGAAATGGAACATCTGGTGCCAATTGCTTATAATTATTTGCAAATGATGTGTTTTCCCAGTGGCATTATATTGTTCTAATTGGTTTCCCAATATTTGACAAAAATATAAACATACAGTACATGCCAATCATTAAAATGACTCTAATAATATAAACACCTCAGCATTCCCACTGGTAAGCAGTGAAATTATTTCACAGGTTGGTTATCAAAGAAATGTCTTGCTGGAACTTGAGCAGACATTTCCAGGCTTGGATTCTGTTGGATCAGACAAGCCAAAGAATTACCTGAATTTATGTTTGTTGAGCCAAAGACTCAAGAAAAGGTGGAAGAGGTTCTGGATTTGAAATATAAACCCTCATTTATGGAGTTATTGCTTTGGAAAGTTCCCAGGGCCAGGCAGGAGGAGGGAGATGCAGCATTTGAAGGTGGAGCTGAGGAAATGATGATGATCTGTGGAAAATGAATCAGCTCCATTAGGAGATGGAGGAGTTCTCTAAATAAAGGAGTAGGAACAGGAGGAATAATCAAAATTAAACTGCTGGCATTAAGATTAAATGCAGACAGAAAGCAAGGAAAAACTGTGGTAAGAGCAAATGGTCACTAGACCCCTTGAGTGAAGTCAATAGATAGATACATCTACAAACAAAAAATTGCTTTTCTTAGACAGAAAAGCTGTTGGAAAACTTCTATTTAAAGGAGTGTCTGAACACAATGTACCTGTTAGAAACCACCATGCTAGAAATGTAGGTTCTGAAAGGAAGATAATGAAACATTGCAATACCAAGACACAAAACATAAGGGAAACACTGATAGACTGCTGGTGGAAAAGAGGAAAAAACGGATATTTAAGAGTACCACGAACCTTTTGATATATCAGGAAAAAAGAGAATTTGTCTGCAACACAGCTAAGAAACAGTACAGCAATAGTGAGTGCAGTAAGGAAACTCAGCCAGTGAGAGAAGGAATCTCAATAATATAATAATAATAATAATAATAATAATAATAATAATAATAATGTTGTAATACAAGCTGTTTTATGGGAAGTCTAGTGCACAAATTAAATTTTCAAATTTCATAAATAACTGCTTCAAATATCATAGTTTGGTGACCCAGAGGAGATACAAACCTTGGCTTAGTTGATCACTGTGCAAGAAATCATGCAAGCTATTTTGTACTGATCATGGCATAGTCATCTTTACTCTCCATACAGCAACAATTCTTTTTTTGTAAGTCAACTACAAAAGGATAGAACTTTACAGAGCAGCAGAGCAAAAAGAGGTAACTTCCAAGAGTTATGTAATTATAATCAATACTTCTCCAAAGTATCAATAAGGGAAGAATTATCAGAGAGCTGCAGAGTCCCTGTGGATGGTTGGTTGTAAAGGTGGCCAAGGTACAAAATTATTGTAAGGTCTTGCCAAAACTTCTGGTTTTGTGCATTTATTTACTAATGAAGAGCTCAGGGCTGGTTCAGTGCTGGAGCAGTTCTTTGCAGGGGAAAAGTTATGGGTCATATGTAAAATTCTGGTATTGACAGAAAAAGTTAATAGGCAGGACCAGATGGCAATAATTTGAGCTCTTAAAGCATTTCATCTGTGAAAAGTCTGTAGTCTGAAACCTTTTCCTTTAGACCTTCTTCACCCTGAGTAGCACATGCCTCCCAGTTTATTGAAAGGAATTTTGGAATTACACATAAATTTTCTGGTTTTAGTTGCATGCACAGTTATGAAAAGTAAATGTAGTTGTTGATATTGAGATTATCAGCATGGTTTAAGAGAGGGAAGTGAGAGAATATTTCTGTTCTTTGTTGTACAATGAATGGCTCCTGCCATGGGTATGGAGCCTCTAGGCAATACTGAATTGTATGGACTAAATAATGATGTTCAAAACAGATTTTTATTCAATTTTTACTGGTGACAGCTGAAAATAAAAATTCTTTTATGTGGAAACTTCCTTTAAAAAGGTTTTCTCTGCATGTGTGATGAGTGTGTTGGTGTATGTCCATTAAGGAGAAGCAAAACCAACCTGGATTTTGAGTTCAGGAGGGTTTTATACTTTCCTTTCCTCAATTTTCCCAAATACTGAGATGACAAAGTGCCATCTCTGCATGTCCAACAGTCACAGGAGCAAAAATCAATGGAAATCTCGTGTGTTTGCAAATCTCTCTTTGTGGTGCCATGTAAATATCAGTGTTTGCTGATTATTTACAGCAACAGGATTTTATTTGTTACAATGTTTTGGTGCACGTCCAAAATGTTTGGTTCTAAGGCCTTGCTGGGTTTATTCTTGTATCTTGCTGAAAATTGGAATATACCTGATCTATAAAATAGTGCCACCCTGCCTGCTGCACTGAGGATTTTGTGACCTGTTCAAGTGCCAGATTTTAAAGGGAGCAGAATTTTATGTTGCCACAAACAAATGGCTTGGAAAATGACAGTGGCACTTTTTAGATGGACAACTTGTGCTGGCCTTTATCAAATTCTCATTAAAGTTGCAGCTCTAACTTCTGCACTTAATAAGAAACAGTAGCTTGGGAAGGACAAAAATCAATGATTTAAAATTCAAAGAATGCACATGAAAAGGTCTATGTTGAAAAATATTTAAATTTTTTAAAAAACCAAAATATACTGTGTTTTCTTTATTTGTTTGTTTGGTGGTTTTATCTCTTTAAATAGAGACATTTTCATATCTCTAAACAGACTTAAGACTATTTTCACAATTCTGACAACCTCCTTTAGAGGTGATTTCAGAGGTGTTGATACAAAAGCCGTTTATCAGTCATGGCTTCTCTCTTTAGCCTCAATTTTGACAACTTGGGACCCAACCAAGACTCCTCTTGTCTTCAGGGCATGTATTAGCTCTTACTTTATTGTTGCCAATTGCATAATTGTTTCTAATAAGATCAGTAAGAAATTTCCACTCCAATTTGTTTCTCTTTTGTAATTTGGGGAATTTAATTCTACAGAATTTAGCACAAATTCCAACATGGTATCAAAAAGCTGAGATACAATATTTAAAATTCTTAGACAGTGGCCAAATTGCCACCTTTTTTTTATGTGAGAAAAGTAGAAATTCTGGTTCCATTGAAGGGAAAAATTTTTCAGCTGCAGGACTAAGCAGGCTGTGCCCAAGGCTTTGCATAACCACAGCAGTTGGTCTGAATTTTGTTCTGTTTGCATTTCCTTAAAATTTTCCCTGATTCCCCTGATGTCAATACATTTAATGAGTTGTAAATCAGTGCCAAATTTAGCTTCTACCTGAAGCACTAAACCAACAAAAGCAAAGCAATTCTAAATTCACTAAATCTTAATGTTGTTTTAAAATAGTTTTTAATGGGGTTAATTTCTTTAGGTTTTTCTTTCTCTCAGGGTACTATAACTTGATTAATATAGTTTCCTTTCATTTTGACATTGTAACACGGTCTCATTAGGCCTGCAATGAAATTGAATTGCCGTCATAATATCACATCATAAAGGCATATTAACAAAATCTCTGTAGACTTGTATGGGAATCATTTTTCCATCATAACCTTAATGTCATTGAAGGAGGCTCTTCCTGAGTGTAGGAAGAAAGCAGAGGAAGAAACCAGCTGGTTCTGGGACTCATTTATAAGACCTAGATTTGTCTTGTGTTTCTTCCCAGGCATGGCAAGCTAACTCATTTAAATTTTACAAAGAAATACTGTGTAGTGTCAGTTATAAATCCAATCAACTCTATTGCTTATTGTTTTGGGAATTTGTTTCCAGTCCTTAAAAGCCTGATAAGCCAGTTATGCTTTGTTGTGTTGCAGAATCATAACTCCCACTCTTCTGAGGCAAGCAAAATCAGGGTTATCCATTTATGAAATGACAAGATATCACTGACAGCTTTTGGTGGCACACAGGAGTTGACAAACTTCTATTTCTGATCCTTTCTTGTCTTACCCAAAAGAGGGTTCTTAATCTCCTTCACTAATTTACCAGTTTTAGGTCTGACTGATTGGCTGCATTCTGTGAAGCTGAACTAAAACTGGGTTTGCTAATTGATTGCAGGGTAAAATTTAAAATTCAGGCAATATTTTCTGAAGGTTTTTAAAAAGTTTATTTTCTGCACTGAGTTACTGTGCTTTCATTGCCCTTAATTGTTTTAGCAGTGTCTGGGTGGGTTAATCAAGGAATAAACCCAGCCAGTAGGTGGTACATTAAGTTAGACATTCATATTAAATCTTATTAATGGGAGTTACGTGTTTTAATGGAAATGAAAAAATCTGCTTCTGTAGAGAACAGATAAATTATAAAAAATCTAATTGGTTAATTAATTTTATGGAACTGTGGTGTTTCTTTGACCATATTCCATCCTTTTCCAACTGCTCTATTAAATGAAAACTTTAAAGAAGGTCAGCTGTAATATCAAATTATGTGATCTAGATGTAATCTTTTTCAATCATCCCAGAGATAGGAAAGAAAATACCATAGGAAAGGTTCAGATTCTGGTCAAAATAAAATAGGGTTTTCACTGAATGATAGAATCCATGACTCCCCTCACTCATCCTAAAATTTTCCTTCACACAGAAAGGAAGGTAGGAAAAAATAAAGGTTACTATGAGTAGTAGATGAGTCTCACGATCAGTGGAAGAGCAATCTCCAAAGCAGAGGGAGTGAGCAAGGATCATTTATGAACACATCAATCTCCTCATGTGCAGCGGGCACAAAAACCCAATAATTCCACCAAGTACATGTAATAAACCTGAAGGTTTTCAGGTGCAGTGACACTGAGGTGTTGGAATTATTCCGTGTATTTGCTCCCTCCTAACTGGAGCCAGTGCTGCATTTGTGTTCTCACTGAAGGTTTTTAATTGTGCTCCTGGATTGGGCTGCCTGCTTTGCTCATTGTGAGGTTTTTGGGTGGCTGGGACACCGAGCAGTTGCAGTTCACACCAAGGAATGCAGATACTCTGCAAGAGTGCAGGCTCCAAAACACAGCTTTGCAAATTGAGATATCTAAAGGCATTTGCATGATTAACTCCCTGACTATCCTGGGATGATTAGATCTGCCATAGTCACATGTTTAAAGCATTGAGCCAATTTAATCAGACTGAAAAGGCTTAATTTATTTCCAAGTGTTTAGTATGATTATTGGTTTAAATCATAAACAAAAGTTAACAACAACAACAAAAATGGAGTTGTGGATGGTGCATCACTTATTACTTTATGTAACAAGGCTTGCTGATATTTCATGGCATGTTCTGCTGCAGAATGAGAAGCATACAAAGATTTTTTTTTTCTGATTGGCAACTGTGTATTATGTTAAAATAAAATATGTAGCAAAAGCAACACCTCCTTCCTTAAATCACCCCCATTCCTCTCCCAGCCTGGATGATCACAGACTGGATTTTCACAGCTCCTGAATCACTGAAGTGCATTTTCAGCGTGGAGCTGCAGAGGGCTGGGGAGTGGTGACAAACAATTATCTTTCTCTCTTGATTGTTCTTCCCAGTTCTTTAACATGAGTTAAAAAAAAAAAAAATACTCAGTAGTGTTGATAAGAAACACTGAAAACCAGGAAAACAACTAATTATAAAGATTTCTGTGCCACTATGACTTTACCACTCTCTTTTCCTTTACCACTCTCTTTTCTGTGCGTGGAAACTCTGCTGAGATAAATCAAGTGAAAAATAACCTTCAACAGCAGCTCACTTGGAATATTTCAGCAAAGCACTTGAGTTGCAGGGCACTTAAAGTATCTGTGTGATCCCCACCCACATGTACCCCACTCTTGTGGAGTACCAGTGTAAATTTTGAAGATTCTCCCTTTTGCTCTTGTTTTCCATTACAATTATTTCTTTTAATTCATTTGGAAAATGAACAGATCCTTTTGGGGTTTTTTCCCAAGCCTGGCATTGTGCCATTACTGCCCTGATAGGATAAAAGTGCAAAATGAGCTTCAGAATTTGCAGAAGTTGTTTGGAAAAGAATAAGGTACAGCTCAGAGGGGAGAGTTTCAAGGACTCTGTGTAGGCAGTGCCATGGGTAAAACAACCTTTGACTTGGGGAATTTTTAGTGAATTTAATTTATTTACAGTTAATATCAGCTTTAGGGCACTAATCTGGATATTAGGGGGCAAAATTCATAAACATTGAAACAAGTAACTGATGTTTCACCTGCAATCCTAAATTCCACCACTGCCAGTTGGGAAGCACACTTTACCCTGCTGGAGAGGCAAGGATGGAGGGAGGCTCAGCCCTCCTGCCTGGCAGAGCTTCCATTGTTCCATCTAAAAAAGGAGGAGGGGAGGGTGATGGAGCTCCAAGTGTCTCCAAATTGCTTCAGTGAGAAAGGGAATGATTTGTTTTCCGTTGCTCCTGGGGACATGGTAAAGAATAATGGAATTAAAACGGAAGCAAGGCAGATTTAGACAAGACATCAGGAAAAAATTCCAGTTGTAAAAGCAGTTGCACCATAGAATTTATTGCTGGGGGAAATAGTGGAGTCTCTGTCGCTGCACCACTTAGGAGCAGACTAAAAGAATGTTTTCAGGGATAATTTAAGCAGTGTAGGTCCTGCACTGGCTTCTGAAGATAAATTAATTCAGTTCTCCAGGTCCACCTTTCTGTTGTGTGATGAAAGCTGATTGCAGTCACAAAATAGATGTGATTTTGCTTTTGAATCTATTGCTTTAGGACAACAGCCAAGTGGTACCTCTCCTGTCCACTCCAAGGATGAAGACAGAAGAGAGACAGGTTAATCTTCTTGTATTTCCAGCGTTGTTCTCCATTGTAGAATTTTTTTTTTTCCTTCCAGAAAGAGATTTTTCTTTTACTACCTCCTTCCTGACTGGGGCTAAAAGTTACAGCCCTTTATTTGTATGCTTTTCCCTTTGTTTTCATCACAAGTGAAATAAATTTGGTGAAGGTGCTGAACTACAACTAAATGTCCTGCTAAACTGAGGAGAACAACTCACACTTAATGTGTTGAGTTCACCAGAATAAATGGCTGATTCATTAAAAACGAAACTTTGTGATCACTACTGGAGTAATTTAATTTACAAAGCTTAATGTCACAAGGTGGATGCTTGTTTTTTTTTTAATTCTGATGCCAGCTCAAGTTACCAATTGTGCATTCTTTAACATATGCCAGTACTATGTAAAGAGAATACCCCTTTAAAAAGAGCAGACCAAATTGCCTCCAAATTGTCACTTTTTCACTCCAATATCTCTTACTTATGATAATCCTTTGACAATTTTATTAGAACAGACTTCATTCTGACAATATTTTAAGATAGAAGTTGCATGTAATTTTTGTTAATTTAGAATTAATTGCTGTTAAGGAGAAATCACAACAGACTGAGTAATTTTTTTACTTTGGAACACATTTTTTTTCCATTTGTGTGCTTGGGTGACACACTGGGTCTTTCACTCGATGAACTCACAGTGCTTGGTGTCTCTCACTCTTGTGACACTCTCAGTGTCTCAAAGGTGTTGCTGTCTGGATCAATTTGTCTGAGCTCAGCTTGATTTTTACCCTGATTACTCAGTCACCACATATTTAGTGTTTCTCTTGGGGCTGAAAGTAAAATGTTTTCAGGCAGTAGAGTTAATAGAACTGAGGTATTTTTTTGAGGACAGAACCCTAAATTCACCACTTCAAAACGGTCACTGTCAATAGTGTTTGGGCTTACCTATGATTTCTTGGTTTTATTGCTGGCATAAACTGATACAATTATTTGACACAATGCTCTCTGCTCTTTGTGGGTTTTTTTGTGGACATTTGGGCATTTTCACAAAAAAATNACCTATGATTTCTTGGTTTTATTGCTGGCATAAACTGATACAATTATTTGACACAATGCTCTCTGCTCTTTGTGGGTTTTTTTGTGGACATTTGGGCATTTTCACAAAAAAATATTTATAATATTATTAATTTTTAATATGTATTAATATTATATTGATTATTAATATTTACCTGAACTGATCTCTATGCCATGCCAGGCATATCAGTTGTCTGGGCTTGCTGTTTAGAAACTTGCATCACTCCTTAGGATATGTACTGGGCTTTGTGTTTGGATGTAATAGATTGGGATGNAAAATTAAAATGTTAAACAATATCTACTTGAAAAATCTTTGCTTAATAGCTGGGTTCAGTGGTGACAGCCAGGAAGTTGTCATTCGTTCTCTTATGTTATAATGCAGATCTAGTGAGAGTAACCAGGGGAACAAGGAATTTTCTGTACTTGCAAGCTACACAAATGCATGCTGGAGGCATTGCAGGGTCCCTGTTATCTGTGTATCACTGAAGCTCTGTGCAAACAGAATATAAAAATAATGCATGTAGAAAGGAAAAGGAAGGCAGGGTACACATTATGTAAAATGGCTAAAAAAGCCCTCAAAATGATTTGCATGAACTAATGCAGAAACTGAAAGTATAATGGGCATGGAGACCTTTTCCTGGGTTTTTGATGATTGTTTCTGCTTAGCACTGTACATATCAGATAGATGTGAAAATGCTTGCAGTGGTCAGAAATTCCTGGTGTGTGCAAGGTGCAGCTCACAGTGGTGTGGGGCAAACATGAAGTTGGTGTTGAAAACTGAAGAAAACTTGAGATTTATGTAAAATAGGCAAAGTCATGCTGGACTCTGCTGGGCCTAATGAAGAGATTTTGGCTAAACATTCTGGGAAAAGAGAGTGAGGTCACTGCTTTGTGGTTCTCATTTGTCAGTCCATGCTTAGCCCAATGGAGTAGAAGGATTTTCCTATTTTATTAAACATTATAGACCATTAGGCAGTGATTGGTCTCTAGGGGAGGTTTCCATACACCTATTTCAATGCCAGAGTAAACAAAGGCCAAAAGCTGTGCAGAAGGTACAGGCAGGGCTCTCTAGGGTTTTAATACTCTCTTTTTTGTTTTCTTCAAGTAAACCTGACACAAATTTCTTTCTGGACTTCACTAGAACTGATGTTTTCTATTCTCCTTTTGAACTCTGTTAACATTTAACCAAACCCATCTCGACAGTTTGCCAGATCTCTCTGGGTTTGCTGAAGTCAACGAGACTCCCAGTCACTTGACAGGGATTGGTTTAATTTGCAAGTGTGAAATGGTGGTTGCCAGCTATAAGTACATAATATAGCAAGGAAAACAAGTTTTATTTTCAGGCCAATGACAAAGATGCTCTGCATTACATGCAGCACATACTTAACAAGTTGAAAATAAAACAGAAGGCTATCAATCTCCAGGCTTGGCCAAGTACTTTAAGGATCACTGTCTTCAGGATACTAACTCATTGATTAAGCACACAGACCATTTACCAACTACCCTTGACAGTTAATCAATAATTCTTTGCTCTATTCACCAGCATTATTGATATTTAACTTTCTAAATAAAACGTGTCTAATTTTGTCTGTGCTATATTACTTCCATAATTAAAAAAGAATTAGCAATCTGTCCAAAATGACTTTATAGACTGGGATGTTTAAGTAACTCAAGCTGTGGACATTAGGACTCAGCTTTCAAAGGGCTTGGAAGTAGCAATAAAATCTCAATATGACACCCTGGTTTAGAGGTGAATGTGAGGAAGGGATTCATTGCTCTGCTCCATGGTTTGTGCAAAGACCTCTGAGGAAATGATGAGACCCAGCTCAGTCTGACTGGGTGTGTGGGTGACTGAGAGCTTGTGCAGACTTGGAGGAGTTTGGTGTAATCTCTGGTGCCTCCAAAATAATTTACACTTTTCATCTGAAATAAGGTATTTACATTCTCCATAAGAAAATCCTTTAAAATAGGAAAAGGTTTGTTAAACTTTACTAACAATTAAGTCAGATGTCATTTAGTATGGAGCAGACTACAGCCAACTGCTCCCTGCCTCCTGCCCCCCAGTTTCTAAGGGGAGGAACTGTCTCCATGGGGCTTGGTTTGGCTGGTTGTTTCCAACAGCATCAGACTGTTGAAACAAATGACTTTTAAAATTCTAAACTGTAAATTCCCTCCAGGAAAATGAGAATATTGGTTTGTCATCACATCAAGTCTTGAGTTTGTGACAGTGTCTAGAACTTGTCATCAGTTTCTTTTCATTTCTGAGAAACCCTTTCCAGCATCTATCTAAAGCATGAACTGGGAAGCCTAAATAAAAGCACACAATTCCTAAACCTCCATTCATACATCCATTAACACTATAATATTTGGAATATTAAAATATTCCAAATAAAATTTAACAACATGTATCTGGTGGACTGATACATGTCTGACAAAATGTCAAAATTAATATACTGGGGTCAGATATTGTTTAACAGATTCAGTATGTTTTAATTTATCTAAACTATAATCATTGGGTAGTCTGTTATTCTAATAATTCTTGTACTGATCATCACTTTTTCTCATAGTAATTTTGCATTTTATAATTTGAAAGTGCTTCATGTTGCTTTATAAATAGTAATTCTGATGCAAAGAAATAATGAAGATTCTTATGAAATTGTTCAAATCAGAATCACAGAATATTCTGGATCATTAGCATCCTACTCCCAACTCAAGATACAGCTTCCAGACTTGGGTTCTTTTCTTGACAAATCCAGGAAATGAGTGGACTTGTTGCATGAATTGATCTGGTACTCTGGAGATTGGAAGCTGATTGGTTTTCAGTTTCACTGGATGTGACCCTGGTAGATTTTTCGTTGCACTGAGACACTGTCAACAGAAAAGGGTTTTCTTCTTACCCAGGCTAATCCATTTCAGTCAGTAATGGATTAATGCTATGTTTTGCAGCTAAAAGAACAACATCACAGAGGGAGGCACTGTGGAGAGCTCAGGTTGGAGCCCTGACACACAAAAGTATGGTTTGTCCTGTGTTGTGTTCTCTGCAGTGCTGTGGTGACTGCCAGGACTGATGGTGTGAGTGCAGAGATCTCAGCCATGCCACCTCAGCTCTGCTGGGCTGTGTTCCACCAAACCATGGAAATCAGAATGGCTGGGGTTGGGAGGGACCTTCAAACCCACCCAGTGCCACCCCCTGCCATGGGCAGGGACACCTTCCACCATCCCAGGCTGCTCCAAGTCCCATCCAACCCAGCCCTGGGCACTTCCAGGGATCCAGGGGCAGCCACAGCTGCTCTGGGCACCCTGTGCCAGGGCTCAGCCCCTTTCAGAACAGTGGCTGATGAAATTAATCTGATCAGGCTGCAATAAAATTGACTCAGATGTGCCCAGCATTGTTATGATCTACCTTGACTTGGCTGGGGAAGGGCACAAACACTATCAGCTGAGTGGATACACTCACAAACACTCTCAGTTCAGAGGATATGGGAGAATTTTTGCTAAAAAGGTGCAAAGTGGTTGTGCAGAAGGTGAGCAATGAGTAGATGATCAATATCACACTGGTGTCATGTTTTTATATGATATTCAAGTGGGTTTCATGCAAATATCATGAGATTCCATTTCATTTAATTGGCTAATCTCAGAGTGCTGCCTAAGAGTATCTCAGGTAAGAAGGGTTATGATATCATGAGCTTTAATTATAAACCTTAATCATGATCCTTCTGGGTCAGTCTCTGATGCTTTTGTAAATGTTTCCTTCTTCTGCATAAAACAAAACTTTTCATTATGTCTTTTTCTAATACTATTCTAATTAAAAGTTCAAGTGGAACTGAGCTAGGAGCTAGCCAGAGTAGGAACCCAACACGAGCATGGTCTGATTTTTTTCTCAATCAGTTTTATCCTGATATCAGAGCTGGTTCATTCTCCAAATCTTTATCATCTTTTCACTTCAATGGAAAAATCAAAGCCACTGTCAAAATACACAAAAAGTCATTCTAAAGAATGAATTATTAATAAAAACAGTGATAAAGCTTGGTCCTGCTACCAGCAGTGACAGGAATTCTGTTGACTTCTGTGGGGTCAGGGCTTGCCTCTCACGACTCCAGACAGTGTTGAGAGAAAAGGCAGCTGAGAGCTATTTTTGCATTTCACAGTCCTTGGGGTGCTTTGTATCCCTTTTTTACACTGAGTTGCTTGAAAGAGGATCGTGTTCAGTGCCAAGAACTGCCCCCGTGTCTGCTTGGAAACAATTTCTGATCTCTGAATAAATGATTAGTTGCAAATAGTGC
>JACBWW010000045.1:4870662-4884561 GCA_020086605.1 Lanius collurio | reverse complement strand
TTCTGAAAAGTATTTGAATTTGATTGAATTGTTCCTTTTTGATCTGAAAGGCAATGTCAAACTGGAACCTTGAAAAGGTCCTGCTGAAATAGGTTGCATAAAGTTTTATTAACTTCACTATGAGAAAATGTAATTGGAAAATAAGGAAGCACCAGTGGTGTTCCATGTCAACCTTATTATTTGAAGTGGGGCTTAAGTCAGATTGCTGCAAACACCTTCTTCTCAAAGTTGGGCTATCAAATAAATCCATTGTGCATGAGGATGAGAAAACAGTTATCTGAGGGGGGGAGGAGTGGTTAGAGAGCTTAAATATTTTAGTTAGCTGTGATGAACTGTGTGGTGCAGAAATCCTGAAAAAATAACATTTTAATAGGGAAAATGGGTTGTGGGCAATTGATGCAGTGAGTGAGTCAAAGAGCTTGGCTGAGAGATGTGGGTTCTTTGAAGCTCTCCAAAGCTTTTTGAGTGGTTTTACACCTGGATCTGACTGCCATGGAAGCAACACCACTAATTACAGGGAGGTGCTTTGGCATCACTGGAGCGATTACAGGAGCCTTTGCAAACCTCCTAAGTGCTTGGAAGCCCAACCTGAAGTCCTCTACTTGTTTGGGTAAATTATTTGAAATCAGTATTTCTACAATGCTTCTGTTCAAAAAATGCCAGTGTCTGATCTTAGTTTTACTTCTGGCACTCATTTTACACTCATATTGCATTATCAAACTTGAATATTTTATTTTGGCCCTGAAATCCCAAGTGCTTGTTTAGCAGAGGCCGTGGTGCAGCAGTGTCAGGATATCTGAAGGGTTTTGGGGGGCCCCAAGTGGAGTTTGCAACATAACATAAGGGGAAAAAAAATCTAATTTTTCTCTCCATTTATCTTGTTTCAAAATGGCTGTTACAGCAGAGGCATGAGTGAATATATCAAAACTGATTTTATTTAATACTTTCAATTTTGCATGCTTGATCAAATAAGCCACAGAGTATTGTGTCTATCCATGGATGGATGAGTGTGGGCAAAGCTGAAAAATTGTTGTACATGGAAACAGTCATTTTTTAATGTACAAATCCTTCCTACCATTGCATGAACACTCCTGATAAAAAACAAACTTTAAAGGGTAAAACAATTCCTTGTAGAAAAACTCATTATGATTCTTCAGTAGTCTACTTAATTTTTCCATTTTGTTTCAAGTTGACCCCTTATCACTTTGGGCATTTCATGAACAAGCAGACTCACTGAAATTAAGGCAAATATCGTTGCCCTAAATGCAAAAGTTCTCTTACAGAGCCCTCAGTTAGAGAGTCCAAACCCCATTTAAATATTTCCTTCCCTTTCTCCTGCAGCTGATGCACTTTGGAGGACTTTGGTCACTGCAAGCTGCACTCCTGGTACCTCAGGGGCTGGCACTGCTCATCTGCCCATGAATGCAAGGTGTAATTGAGATTTTTATGGTGTTATTAAAACTTGAGGAGGTGTCTGGGGCTGTGTACTAGTTTTAAAGCAAACTAGTGAGGGACTTCAAGTCAGAAATACAATTTAATAGGAAAGAGATAAAATAAATGTAATAGTACAAAAAATCCCACAACCCACTGACAGAGTCAGAGTACAAACCTGACCCCCTGCCAGTCAGGGGGTTAGCAGCAGTCCAATTTAAATGGTGGCTGCAGTCCTCCTGAAGTGATGGTTCCGTTGAAGCAGTGGCTCTGTAGAGAAGGTCTCGTCTTCCTCTGAAGGGCCAGTGGCGATGTAGAAGGGTCTGGTCTTCCTCTGAGAATCCAGTGGAAAGGCTGCCTGTGGTGTTCAAAATCTCCCCTTATATCCAGGCTGGAAGGCTTGGTTCCTCCCTCTGGGCAGAGCATCTCACAATGGGTGATAGAGTCTTATCAGTCATGCGGTGATGGCCCATTAACAGGAGATAGTATAGGAGAGATAAAGGACTCTGCCCCACCTGGTGTCAACAGCTGGCCCATTAACAGAAGATAGCCTCATGAGCTTATCAGGGATGAGTCATGAGGGAGGTGGGGAACACTGTCCCACCAGTTTTAACAGTTTATGAAGATGGTGACAGAATACAGACTTTTGGGTACATTTTACATTGCAACCCAGGACAGGCTGTTTCAGCACTGGCAAGGCTGGAGGAACATGGATGTGGTGCCCTCCTTTTTCTTTCTCTCATTTTTGATGAGGAACAGCAGGTATTGACCCCAGATAGCAGAAACAAAACAAAAATGTAACCAGGGCCTCCAGTCTGTGAGAGACAGAGGGACTAATAATCCTTATGCACATTTCCTTCATCTCTAATTGTATCTGAATATTTAGATATCCAAACTAAAGAAAAAATAAAGAAAGTAAATATGGTTTGCTTTGTACGAGACTGAGCTGATAACAATTTCAGAACAAATAGATTTAAGGATTTGAAAAGAAAGTAATATCTGAACCAGACTAGTATCATTTTATCTTAAATGGGTTATCTCTTCAATGACCATCATCTAGTAAGTTATTTCTTTTCTTTTTAGGATTTTTGTCCCTTATTTTTGGGCAGATTGGCAGAGCTGAGAGAATTCTATTTTCTCTGTTTCTATACAGGCATTTGGGAATTCCTGTAACTGTTTTAAAGCAAAAAATCTGATACTTATTTATGTTTGATTTTGGATCTTTTTTCCCTTGGGATTTGAAACCTATTTTAACTAAAATCTTGGGGAAATATATTTTTCTTAAGCTTTGACAGGGAATTGCAAGAGAGGATAGTAGAAAAAATGATGTTGTAGAAAACTTGTTCAGATGAACTCTGTTGGAAAAAGTGATTTTTCATTTTAAAAGTCTGAAAAAAAAATTCCAAATTCCATTTCTATTCAGTAACATAAAATTTGAAAGTGTTTCCTATAAAATTAATTAGAAAATGATATTTTGTCTTNTGGTCTTGTTAATATGTTCCTGAGTAATTACCTGTGAGTTATTGGCATACTTGACAAAAATATATTTAGCTGTTTCTTTACTGGTGACATGCCATGTGGAACGTGAAATTGTAGCTAATAGATCAAACTTGGACATGATAGTTTTACTAAAAACCTGCTGCTGCCAGGGAATTTTTTCATACCTTTTTTCTACCTCTTTGAATGAACTGCAGTGGAAAGCTCTCTAATATTATGTGAATATGAGGGTGATAACATTTTTGTAATGTTTATCTGTTAATAGAAATTAAGTCATATTTTCTATAGTTAATCTGAATCTAAAATATAATGACTCAAATTACTTGTGATCCTAATATAGTTAGGCAGCCAAAACTCCTGGGACTGAGCAGAGCTTTGAGACAGACTTGATGCAGATTATTTCTATGCTAATGTCTCTGTTAAATGAGAAGCAGCACCTATGGAAACAAGGAACAGTTCAGAGGCAATGAAGGGGAAGAGAATGTCTTCTTTATGCTTCCTTCCCTGTGCTTCTAGTTACTAAATCCATTTCCAGTAGAAATTCTGATTTACATTCAAGTGTTTATAGAAACTAGCAACTAAATTACATTACATTAACTCTGTTCAATTCCAGATTTTTGTGTCACAGCATTGCCTCTTTGTACAGCTTTTCCTGTTGAATTCCTCAGTCTGGAGTATTCTTGTCTGGCTCAGCAGTGCTTTGAGATACTCAGCTAAGAAAGTGAGGAGACTATTTTCCCTAAAATGGGAGAGATCAGTGAAAGCTGCAGATTATATTTTCAGTAGCAGAGAAGGGAAAAACTCCACCTTTATCCTGAAAATATGCTTTATGAGCTGTAAATGAGATTTCCTACTGGCTATCCAGCCATTAATGGAATTGAAAGGGAATGTTCTTCCTTTCACTGTTTGGAAATTCGGTAAGGGCTGAAATGGGCAGAGCAGAATAACAAGAGGAGATTCTCTTCTCTTCCGGTCTGGCTGTCACAGGGTGATTATCTCACGTTTCCTTGTGCTGCAAGTAAGACAAAGTGACTTCCCAGCTGTTAACAGGAGACTGACATTGAAGCAGATCTTTTACAGCCAATCACTTTTCAGCAAAAGCAAAAAGAATGAAAATAAAAAATGGCCACAAAATTAGGAGAAAACCCTGCAATTTCTGTCCATCACCAGAGGCATCTTGACTGCATGTTCACAAGCCCTACAAAGCTTTAGGAGATTGATTTTGTGCACCATTAATAGGATTAGGTGCAGTCTGTCTTTGTTCTGAGATGTTTCTGCTTTGGACCTTCATAGTGGGGAAGAAGTTTCTCAGGCTTTGGTCTCAGTGATTCAGAGAGAGGCACAGAAAGCCCCTCAGGAACTCAGAAAAGCTCATGGTTTTGCTCTGAAAACATTCAATCTGAGTGCAGGTTGCTTACTGTGGGTCTGAATAAGGTGTGCAGGCAAGGACTCCACACTCAGACAAAGCTGTCTATTATCTGATACCCTGCATTAAACCAGACAGGCCTGGGAATTATTCCCCACTGGGAATTATTGCTGGTCATATCTGGAATATTACATTTGAGTTTGGGACCTTGAGGTGAGGAAGGGCATTGAAAAGGGAGAGACCCTAAATCTGGAGCCCAGGGCACTGAGGGGGCCGAGGGCACAGGGCTTGTGGGGTCTGGCAAGGATGACACTCAGAGGGCATCAGGCTGTGCAAAACTCAAGCTGCAAAGTCAGACCAGCTTTTTTTACAAAGAGGAAGAGAGTAAAACAAGGAGCAGGAGCTACAAGATCAGACTGGAGAGATTCACAGTGCACTTGGAGACAAATTCCTCAGGAGTTGAGGAGGGGAGTGCTGTAACTTGTGAAAATATGAAAATGAGAGGAAGAAGAAGAAACTAGATAATATCATTAATACTCATTGCATCATCTGGGTTGTTTTATTTTTACATAAGAGAATTTGAACTTCTGTATCTTGAACTGGAGAAAACTCCGTCATTCTGGTTTTGACTCTTTTCTACTGAAAATATTTTAAGTCTGCAACTGAAACATTTGCAAGACATTGCTATCAATGGAAATTAAGTTTTTCTCATGTCAGAGACCTACCTTTGGCAGATGAGATGGGGAGAAGTTTTTTAGCATCTAATTGCCTATTTAATCATCATTCCAGTTACTGGCTTGCCCACTGTGCATCTTAGATGTTACTGGCTAAACAAGAGTAAAACAAGAGCAAAACAAGAGTAAAACAAGAGTAAAAGGTCCCCTATATTTTTGACAATTTCTCTGTACTCACCAGTTTAGGTTTCTCCCAAACCTACCTGCACATTCATCAAGAGAATCCTTTTTAACGCAACTACCACAGGGAAGGAATTTCTAATCACAAGAATATAATTCAATAAATATAATAAAGTGGTTCTATGTTCATGGTATCATTTACTACATCTGAATTAATTTTTCCATTCTTTCTAACAAGTGAAACAGAATTGAGACACGACAGAAATCCTTTTGTGGGGACAAATGCAGTGTCAAGGTCCCTGCTGCCCACGAGCCCTCTGCCTCTGCTGTCTGTTGAGGTGACAGAACCACAGAGCCATTGGTTAAATGATCTCATCGAGCTGGAAATCCACTCTGTGCCATGTGTGGGGAGGAAATGGAAGTGTGTCAGCTGTGTCAGCCTCCTTCTGAGTCCTGGGTTCATTTGGAGCCCTGTAGGTTTGACAGACAGCCTTGTTTTCCCATTTATTCAGAGTCTCATCATGGCTGAACGTTTTGAATGTGGGCCTGTGATTTTTAAAGGGATGTTCTCGTTTTTGCTCTCACTTTGATATCTTTCAGATATGCCTTTAGCAGCACTTAGCAGTGTAAAAAAATAATGAGTTATTAGAGAAATTATATGAACCCTGGGTTGAAAGAAGTCATAGCTCTAACCAGAACATTATTTACTGGGTCACAGGCGTAAAAGTTAATGTAGCAGAGCTTCTCTCTTTCTCTTTCTCTGGATGGATTGTAGCAGTAATGAACCTTAACTGATTTCTATTCATCTGGCTTTTAACTGCCGAGATTTGCAAAGAGAATTAAAAATAAGACCCTTTATGTTGTCATCTTTTCCCCTTTAATTTTAGTTAATAATTTGAATCACAGATTTCTGTTTAACCAGATATTCAGAGCATGAACAATAATTTCAATAACATCCAGAGTGGCATCATGTTGAAGTGCAATTCAAAGAAAGGAAAAGAAAAATGTCGTGGTGTGTCAAGAATAACAGGACTCCAAACTTCTAAGAGTCCAGTCTATATGAGTTTAGAAGCTCAATATAAATATGTAAATAAGAAAAATAAATTACAAATTAGCAGTGTTTAGGTGGAGAAAGAAAGAGAGGCTGAGATATTCCTTTTATTTTTTTTTTTTTTTTGAACAGTCAGACTTATTATTTCTGAGTCAGTTCCTGGCTACAAATATCTTTATTTTATGTGCACTGGATACAATAATTTAATGTCAGATTTTCTTTTTTATTGGTGTTCTTGTGACTGACGTTAATTGTTATAATTATTTTCAAATCTCTTACTTGGGTAGTTTTACCATTTCTTTGTGGTCCCTACTTGTTCTCTTTTATCTTAGTAAGATATTTACCTTTTAGGAATTCACCAATATACTGAAATTCAATTCCTGCTATGGACAGTGGTGGAGTCAAATGAGAGGTATTTAATCTGGAATTAATGAAATTATTAATGCCTGAGAGCGCTAAATAATTGAGAGATTCATGTCCTAGACTTACTTTTTTATTTCATTTCCTGATGCATTTAGACTTTCTTCAAGCACCTCAGTCTATCACTTTGAGGATCCACCTAAAGTGAATTATCTGGAATAGCAGAGGTAAATCCAGTGCTGTCCTGGCAATCAGCTGTGTCAGTGCTCTGTTTACACTTCCTTCTCCAAGTCTTCTGTTAATAATCTAACTGCATTTTTTTCCTAGATAGTCTGCATTATTTATGTCACTTTCAAATAGTGTTGTTCCCAAAATGCTGCAGCCTTGAACTCTTGTGTTACAACACTGCCATTTTATTTGAAGAGAGAACTGATGGGCAATGCAGAGTCCAATTCCCAGCCAAACGTGACATCCTCAGCCCCTTCTCCTGCTCTCTGCTCCAACAAAGGTTCAGCTTTTAAAGAATATTTACAGGAGACAAGTATTTGAACAAAACACAGATGTTAATAGCTAATTACCAACTGGCATGTTTAACTATCCTGAGAAAAGGTATTATCATGGGCATTTCACCAATTTGCAAAATTGTGTCACAGTGGCAAAAATAAAGGCAGAAGCTGATGAATTTATCTCATCAGAAATGACAAGCAGAATGCAGTATTATTTAATGCTTTTATGTCAGTCACCACTTACAGGAAGCTGCTGGGGACTTTAAGGAGAGGTTTGTTCTGCACATGGAGGAAATAAACACAGATTTTTCAGGAGGATAAATGGGGGTGGGTCAGGCAGCAGCAGTGGATTCACTCAAAGTCTGTGGATCATTATCTGTACAAACAACTCATCCCTCCAAAGTAACTTCAGTCTGTGCTTAAAACCTCAGCAGATGTCAGGGCTTGTTATTAGAATGTTAAGTCTGGTCTCACCAGAGCTGCAGATTTGGAAGTGCTAGGAGGCAAAATCACTCACAGATGTGAGCATTTCTGTCAATAGGAAATAATATTTTTCCTATATAAGCACCATGTTGCATTTCAAAGAAATATGGATTTTGTACTTTCCTTGTAGCAGGATGGGTCAAAAAATACACAACACTGGAACAACTTCTGGAGGCAAACTGCCCTGTGTGAAAGAGCAGCTTTCCCTCTGTGATCAAACACACTGCTGAGGGAGCAAGGAATTAAGAAAGGTGGTTTTCATCTGAGTTCTCACATCACAGATTTGACCTGTAAAATGTTCCTATCCTTCATCTTCTCTTTTTGGTCACTGTTGAGCAGTGTTCACAGCTGAAAAGAACTGCTGAATATGTATTTATTTTCAATCCACTTGCAGCATGCTTGCAGGAGGTGCTTGGTCTGCCAGTGGAAGAACACTCAGTGATGTTCCCCTTGAGTGCCTGGGAGCAGCTGCCACAGGCAGAGCTCCTACAAGTGTTTGTAAATGCTGCTGCCTGAATGGCATCCAGAATCATGACCCTCCATTAAGGGAAAATATCATTCATTCACACTACCAAAAGTACCAGAAATGTGTCCTAATTGGGTGAATAGACAGCAAAAAACTCTATAGTAAATTATCAGGATAATACCAACAGCAGATTTTTAAAACAAATATTCCTCAACATTCACTTTGTGTTTGATGATCTCCTTATATTTACTATACTTGCATATTATCTGTGTAGCTTTATACACTGGAGTTTTATTGTCTGTTGTACAGGGAGTGCATAGTAAAAATTAAATTGATGCTGCAAGTGATGTCTGTTTAGTCCATCTTTTTCCTTTCTCACTCAGTATTGTCTACATGGTTTAAAAGCTGGAAAATATACCTTTTATTTCATTATTTTTGCCATTGGATCTTGATTTGTGGTTGGAGTTAAGCACTGAAAATATGAGAAACTGCAATTAGCAAATTTCCTCAGCAACAATGGCAGCGTTCCTGCTAAATGATTTGTTATGTTTTTAATTACTGGATTATATCTGAAATCAAGTACTCAACTTTGCATATTTCCAATTTGTTCAAATTATAGTCACATCATTATGTTCAAATCAGAGCACCCAAAATGCAGTTTTGCTACAGGATAATTAACCAATGACTTTGAAATATGCAAGCAGGGAGCCTCATTTAGGGAGACAGCACAAGAAGCAAGGGGAGCTACTGATGCATTCCATTGCATTCTTATCTTTTGAAAACAAAGCTTCAATTTGCTTTGTTCTTCACTGCATTATTCCATGACAGATTTTGTGATCTATAGTTATCTTACATTGCTGCAACATTGAAACCCTTCAACCTTTAACATGTGCTCCTGAACTAATTGCTTTGAAGTTCCCAATAGAATTACTCCAGTGAAAAATAAATAGAGCTGGCACGACAGGTTCAGTGATATGAATAGTCAGAATAATGAGCTGTGTACACTACAATTCTTGCAGTATTCCAGCCAGATTATTACATATTGGAGTATTTCTCCACAGAAGGGGCCACGGTGTATCTTTATTTTTCCTTATCAATTGAACTTGTGCACAAAGACAGGGTAGAATGTGGTTTTCAATTAATGACCAAGTGCTATCATAGCAACCGTGTAGCAGTTGTGGTAAAAGTGCTGGAGTTAAAAGAGTATTATTCCACTTTTATTTTCTTGTTCATCCATCTTTTCTGTTTCCATGAGTGTCCATGTCTTTGTTTAAAGCTAGGACATCTGGCCAAACTACACCATAGCATGGTAGCAAATGTAAAAACCAAAATAATAGGAACAGAGTTGTAATAAAAATACATGGCACCATCAACTGCTGTCTTAATCTCTCATCCTTCCAAATACCTGTTCCATTTAATAAAACCAAAGTCACTTTCCTGTGCATTTAGAGATAAATGACACCTGACCTGGCCTTCAGCTGCCTTATATGCTGGCCACTATGGATATTAATTACCCTAATGATAGAAAGAAATTAGTGAAAAAAAAAAAAAAATGACCAGGCAGCTACATAACTTTGAAATCACTGCATCATTTTCTCTCTTTTCTGCCACTGTGGAGATTTATGGATCAGATTCAAAAGTGTTCTCATAATGTTTCTGGGAGAGAAAAAAAAAAGAGAAACACAAAATGCAAGTCAGGAAATGATCAGGCTCCATCCACAATGTTTATGGTGTTTCTTTAGCCTGATGATCTTCACAGTTTTTGGTTTGTTCAGCTTTTCTCTCCACTCCCTGGATTACTTTTCCTGCATCCCTGCTCCTGTGGAACTTCCCTAAAATATCTCCAAAGCTGTGCTCTGGAAGGCTGACTCTGCTTCCCAGAAACAGCCATGGGGAAAGGGGGAGTTTAAACCCTCAAATGACCCTCAGCTCTTCCTGATTTAGGAAAACCAGTTTGCAGTTCACCCTTGGAAGGATTTGGACTGTCTTACACATGGATGCATTTTAGGAAATTCTGAATGTAAGACTGTGTGTATGAATACTTTATAAATTAATGAGCTCCCTATGATAATATTGGTCTGTACAAAAGAGTGATTTATTGTAATTTCTGATTTGATTACTGAATCTGTTCTGGACATCTCCCCCATTCTGTTCCTTACTTTTCTTTTTAATCCTTACTCAAGCTGGAATGATCATTTCCCCATTTGAATTCCTTTTATAAAATTGCTTTTCCCTCTGATCACCCTCCCCTCAATAAATGGCAGGGTGCAAAATAGAATCATGACCCTCACTGAAAACATTTGAGCAAATTTTCCCATTTCTAATATGAACTCTGATTTGGAGTATGCTCACATAAATCTATAAAAGAAAGGTTATAATTTAATAAATGTATTCTAAATCACTGATAGATCAATTCAGAAACAGGTGTTGACAAGGGAATGTTAAAAATCTATAAATTTCTACTTGCTCTTTAAAGATTTAATACCTATGCAAAGTTTTACAAGACAATTGCTGGTGTGATACATGTGTTAAACCAGTTTATGGGGGGGATGGGTGCAGGTGACAGTACTGGGTGTGCCCTGCCCTTCTATCTGAATTTCACCATGCAGGACACACACCCAGCACAGCAGGCTTTGCTTGAGCCCCTTTGAAGGGTGCAGGGAAGGAATTGCCTTTCTAATCCAGAAATCATTTCGGTTTATTTTGCTGTAAATGCAGTTGCACAAACGATGAGGAAAGGGTTCTGTTAAAGGCAGCAGAGAGCCCAGGCACAGCCTTCATTAAAGAGGTACAAAGACCACACCATCTGCTCCAACAAGTCCCAGCCCTCCCTGGCTCTGTTTGCTCGGTAGTTCCTGCTGGCTGGAGCCACCTGTTCACTTAATTAGAAACACGTCCTTAAAGCACTGCCTGCTACAAGCTCTGGGCCTCTCCAGAGGTGAGGTTCTCAGGCAGAGAACCAACGTGCAAGGATGGCAAAACTTTCTCTGTATCTTCTTTTAGAAACTGAGTAAATGAAAAGACCAAATAAGGCACAATTTTAGAAAATGGTATTTTTATTTTTTTTGGTGTAGATGTGTTTACTTCTTCCTCTTTTTTCCTAGTTTTACTCAGTTAAGGGAGTCTTTATTTCATGAGCATGTAGAAGGGAAAGCTGCAATCTTGCCAAAGCATTAAATGTAAAAGAAGAGAAATTATTGCTCTTATTTTTTTACTGTCCTCATAAATCAAGATATAAAATGAAAGAAAAAGTTGCATTTGAAACCCAAATGTAACAAAATGGAAGTGAAAGTTCTCAAATCTGATCTGAAGAATTCATTCTTTCCAATCAAAAACTGAGAAATGTTCAAGTAGAAAACAGTGTGGCTCATTAGAATAATCAGTTTAGTACCATGCAACAAAAAGGTCTCCCTGAACTCTGAACTTCACACACACATTTCAGTCTTCCCAGAAAAGATAAAATTCTTCTTGGTTTTATTTTCCACTGGCCAACTGCTTGAATGCAAATCATATCAATAACATATCCAGCTGTTTTACTGTGTAAAGGTGACCCACCTGGATCCTTTTCCAAATGAAAGTGAATTTAATAACACAAAAGAGAATATTGATATGAAATGTCAGGCATTGGAGATGGTTTTGGTGGCAGCTGGGGCAGGAGGACACGGTGCTGTTGGGTTTGTGACTCTCCTTGTTGCTCGTGACCTCTTGTCTGTGATTTCTCTGGTTTTATATCTGTGCAATTGCAGGATTGGCTCTGCTGAATCCAGAAAATTGATTGGGATGACTGGGACTGTGTAGAACAGACAGACTCGTGTCCATCTCTGCTTTTTCTTTCAAAATTTGTGGGTTTTCCCCTGTGGATTTGCAGGGTAGATTTTATCTTAAACAAGCACAGGCATATTCTTGTGCAGGCTTTCCCAGCTGAGATTGTACAACCCAACAGCAAGTTCTGAAAAGACAAGAACTCCAAAAATAAGAGTTCTTCAGTTGTGTTTTGCATAATGGTGGGACTAGATCATTACCATATTAAGAAATAAATGTTAATTTTTTGGTACTGCTAAAACAGATTATTAAATTTTGAACCTGCAGGGTGTGTCTCTGTAACTTGCTTGCCTTTACACTGACAATCTTAATGAATCCATTAATAACTTAATGGAACTTGAAGATAATAAACTTTCTCTAAGAGTTTAATATTAATTATGACTATTATCATTATTATTACTCATTTACTGCAGGAAGGACTAGAGTACAGCTGCTGGTACAGAATATATTGAAGAATTCACAGAATCTCTTAATTTTGTCCTCTGTTTAACTCAGGGCGGTTTCTGGCTGTGATGAGGGAGAAAGAGTTGATTCACATAAGTGAATTATTCCCTGTTGAAAACTCAACAGTGTATACAATACTTCATGACCAGGCTATTTCTTGCTGCCTCTGATCTCTCCTGGTACTGTACTCTCATGATGTTGCAGTCTTGAATTATTTCTTGCTTTCTGTAATTACAGACCCTATTATATCCTGTTTCCTTTCCACTCATGCCGTAGTTATTATTCTCTTTAACCCTGTAAACTCCCTTTGGGGTCTGCCTTCATTCTGGCACTTCCAGGGCTGTGCATTCTGATTTCCCTGGTAAATCAGATGTCAGTGTCATTCAGTGAACAGGCCAAGCAGGAGGAGGTCACCAATTACCCTCCGTGTTTCTGAGCAGGGGGTTTACACTTCTGTGAAGAACTCGTGTGTAGTTGGGTTTTTACTTTGCCCATGACCTACATATGCAAACATAGCATGGGAATTAGAATTCTGGCCATTTCCAGGGGGGCAAGTGGGGAAGGATGGGGGTTCTTTCTCTTCAGTAGCCAAGGACACGGCCCAGCATTTCCATGCTGTGAATGTACAGTGGCTTTTCCAAGCAGTTGTGTTTCCTCTTTCCTCCATGGCATCAGATCTGAGTGCAGAGAGCAGCAAGGGAGTGGTGAGTACCCAGCTCTCTGCCACTCTGGGCTCAGGCTGTGCTCAGCTGTGGGCTAGGTCCTTCCAGAGGTCTGGAGCACAGCAGGAACAATTTCTGAGGGACGTTGGAATACAGAATCATAGAATCACAGGATGGTATGAGTTGGAAGGAATCTCAAAGTCCATCTTGTTCCAACCCCCTGCCATGGGCAGGGACAACTTCCACGATCCCAGGCTGATCCAAACCCTGTCCACCCTGGCCTTGTGTTTTTGCAGGGATGTATATGCTTCTCTTCATTACATTTCTTTTTTAAAAACCACATCAGGGTATAAATTCAAAAAGTAAACTAAATAACTGTTAAAGGAAACCCCACAGGCCAACTAATATTCAAAGGTTCCAATGATTTCCCCCCCAGCTGATTTAATTGGCTGTTTGACCGTTTTGTGGCTGGCAGACACCTTTAGTCATATTCATTATGCAAGAAAACAGCCAAGGGCCTCTTACACGAAAGCTGAAACATATATTGAGAATGTGTTGTTATTTCTCTTTAAGTACCATAAAATATGGATGAATTCTAACAAAGAGGTAAATGTATCTGAATAAAATTACTCCGTGTATGTCAAGTTGATATAGCAGTTGCCATGGTAAACAAACATTGTACATAAATACTTAAATAAATAGTTGTATATTTAGAAGGGAAACAAGCTGTTAACCAAGATTTAGACACTGATAAACAAACCCTGTAGAGAATCCTGGAGCTTTCAACTGTCTATATATCTATTCAATTAGTGAACTTACAATTCAATAAATTGTTCCAGCCTTTAATTGGAGGCTGGAGAAGCAGGTGAAGGAGCAAAAGTAACAATAAGCATCATAGATAGTTTTAAGAGAAAAAAAAGAACTATTCTGAATCCATACAGCTTGCCCTCACAATAT
>JACBWW010000045.1:4824533-4840662 GCA_020086605.1 Lanius collurio | reverse complement strand
TGAGGACTATGAACATATAAGAAAATATTAAAGGAGTAATTCTGAGTAACAGTTCTAGTTTTTCTTCTCTAGAGTTTTGATAAAAGTTGTACCTCTGTTAAAGCACTAAATGGGTTTTTTTTTTGCAAAGTGCATCTTATGAAGCTTTCAAAATTATTTCCTTTAATTTCTTCACAGACAGTGAACTAAAGAGGTAAAAATAAGTTTAAATTAAAAAAAAAAAAAAAAAAGCTTTCAGTTCAAGAACAACAACAATAAAGACTAAGAGAATTACCACAGAATATTACAAATAGTATAACCTCCCCAGCTTAGAAGCCATGTTGCTAAAATGTATGGAACATTATAGAGAACTCTTCCCTAAATTGTAGCAGTAGTAACCAACATATATCAGTTGATATCCAAGGATATCAAAAAGTGTGCGATAAAAGGAAAAAAAAAAAAAAACCTCAATAAAATCATGTTATTTCCATAATTATTTTCCTGTGATTTTGCTATAATGATCTCATTCATTTTTACAAGGTATGCAGAGCTCAGAGTACATATACACTGCTCTGTATTTTTACTGCTGTCATAATGAAAAATTGTATTTACTGGGAGAAGTGACATTTTTTGCCTTTTGACAAATTCATGGAAATCTCTTTTTTTACTTGCAAATGTTTGCAAAGTAAGAATTGATACCTTTGCACAGATCTGCCTTGTGAGGTGCTATGACACTTTGAAGTTCTTTGATCATTTTGCACAGTTTGTCACACTCCAGGCTGTTTAAATATACTTGGGCATGTTGATAGACTTCTAAAACTGGCTAGGAGGGCTGCCTGGGGAGCAGAATTCATTATTCTGGGATGGGCTGTAAGAGTTAGAACAAAAGATTGGAAGTTAATCACAAGTATTTGCAAGTTTTACGGGAAAATTTAAACCCAGGTGACACTGCAGTTAAACCTGAATGCTCAGCTGTCTTTAATGTCATTAAACAAATTGGGATGCAAATTAATTGGGTAAGGGGAAGTGAGGGGGAGCTTTGTGCTGTCGGTGCTGCTCTCTGCCCCCAGTAATGCCCGGGAAGTCGGTGCTGATGGAAAGGTTTCTGCAGGGATTTCTGGGGCGCTCTCCCTGCCAACCCCAAGGTCAGGGCAGGATGGAGTGGGCTGGTGGGAGTGAATCCATCACCATCACCACTTGCTAGAGTAGAGCCAGAGCTTTTTTGGAACCTTTCTGTGTGCTGGGGGAGACTCGAAGACAGACAGCCCTCGGCAAAAGGGACCTGCTGGGCTCCACTCTGGAGCAGGAACACAGCTCTCTGCACTGCTGACAGGTGGGACAGCTTTGTGCTGCACAACATAGCAGTGAAACATCTGTGCCTTGACCTTCACAAATACAAAGTCTCCAGATGTGAGAATGTGTCGTTTTTGAATGTTTTCAGAGCGTAGGGATTGTATTCTGTCCACATAGAAAATATAGTGCTGTACATAACACGGTGTTCTGCAGTAATTTGTAGTTTCTGTCACATTGGGTATATAAATACATAAATATGGAAAGTATTTGCTTAAAAAGATGCCTGTGGTGCTTTCTCAAACTTGTATTTATCAGTGTTTAGGAGAGGAATAATTAACCAGACAGATTACTTAGCTGTAGTTGCATCCTTCACTGAAGAGCTCCGGGTCTTCAGCTCAAAACTGTAAAATTAACTACCAGGCAGTTAAAAATATGTACCTAGCACAGTATTTCATATTTAATGGAAATTCATCAGAAATCCATCAGTCAAAACAGACGTGCAGAAGGAGAAATATTATTCTGTCCCTTTCTAGTTCTTTCCTGGGCTCTGCAGTACCAGCTGCATCTCTGAAAGAATGCTTGGCTCTGGCATTCGGTGTAACTAAGCTGGTTTGTGCCCTCTGAGAATCTGGACCACACTCATTAGTGGAATTTGTTTCCCTCTGTTTTACCTCTGGTTATACTCTGATATATAGAACTTGAACAATTAGCCCAGAAGAAGTGTTAGGCGATGTGAAACATCTCTTCACTTGGAGAAAATGGGGTTTTGTTGCCACCATAAATTTAGTTCACATTTCATTTTCCTCTTGGTGTGTTCGAAAGGCACCTTTGTCTTTCCCATAACAGAGATTGCTTCCCATTGTGGCAAATGCCTGACTTTGAGTGTGCCCTGCAAAGCTGAAGGATTCCTTCTGCAGGGAAAATGTCTCGTTGGAAAATGATCGCTCGGTCTAATTTATAAAAATGTGTCAACATGACTAATTGTCAGATGAGTGGTGAAGCTTATTATGTGCAGCACAGTGCTGAATATCTCCCCTGAATACAGCAACATATTTCAACTGTGGCAGTAACATCTCAAACCCTTTCTCACAGCAGGTCAGGAAAATAAATGTGATGCTGTTGCAGAATAAATGGCACAAATGGTTCTGAAACACATGACAACTGGCAAATTGATGTTTATTCTGTTTAAGGACTGAGTCATATTTTAAATATGTATTTCACAGTGGTCGTTTTTGATAGAAATCTTTTCCATTTGCAAGCAATTTTGCTATAACCTTTCTCTAACACTTCTTACTTGTTTTTCTCTGTATTTTCTTGCCTCCTAGGACAAAAGATAACACAATTCTTGAGGGAGAGCTGAAATGCAGCTGTTTCTACTGTGCTAGCATTGCAGTTAAGCTACTAATGAATACGTATTCCCCAAGAGATGTTTATCCCAAAGCCACTTTCCTTGTTCAGTATGTGTTTAGAAGAAAGGGACAATTAGAAAAGAAAAATTCACCCTGCCACAAAAACAAAAAGTTCAACTTCCTGCTACTTTAGAAATAAAACTAAACAAAAATCAGTGTCTCAGTGGGAAGGCTGTCACCAGGGACCAATGAGCTGGCAGAATGGATTCAACTCTTCCTCCACTTTCCTTTAACCCTCTCAGTTTTAGAAAGTGTCTCTTGGTACCTTCAGCACTCATTGGCTTCAGTAGAATTTGAAGTTTTCACAAAATGCCTAAAAATTAGTGTTCTTTTGGGTTTTACATGGTTTTCCCATAGGCAACAAGTTAAGAACCTGATCACAAACACTACAAGTCATTTATCCAAATCTTCTCTTTATTTCCTATATCATACCTTTTTTTATTTTTTATCACATCTAAACTATTTTCATTCTCATTAACATTCCAAAGCTTTTCCTTGTGCTTGGTTTTTCCTCAGCATTTGCAGCTCTCTGTAGCTTTCCAAACGAGGCCTTTCACTCACATCTCCCCTGTTCCTGTACAGGTAAGATCATCCTGCATGCAGAGATTGACACTCTCTGCATTGCCAATTTTATGGCACACTTAGGACTCTCTAAACTTGTTTGACCTTACCAGTAGCCGTGAGGATAAAAGTTAAAACAAGTCCAAAGCACTCTTCCTGTGGTCTGTAAGTTCAGGGAGGTTGCAGTCTCACTTTAAAGGTGTGGGAGGGCAAAAGCAGAAGAGGGGAGTTGGGATAGGTCATGGAAAATGGTTGAGCATTGACAGCTGTTGTATGTGGGAGTTCAGAGCCTTTTGAGACAGCACCATTCTGATAAAATCTTGTTTTCTCTAAAGATGAAATCCAGAGTATTTCACACTAATGTCTTTTCTTTCTAGGTGAAAAGGTCCTCAGCATCTTCATTTTCTCTATATCATCTCTGACAGTCTAGGAGTTTTATCAAAACTTTAGTCTTATAAATTATTTTCCCTTCTGGAAGGAGATATTATGATATTTGCACATCAGGGCAATTAAAATATAACTCAGATTAACTCTCTGAAGTGTCAAACCCAAGCCTCCTTCCCATGGAGTTTTCAAAAGCTGTCACCAATGCACTCTAAAGAAATCCAGCTTCTCGAAGAGTTCTTGTGTGAGATTTCTCCTGGCAAGCTGTTGTCAAAAAGCAATGTACAAATTAATTGCCTGCTGTAATATTTCATTTGGAGGGACTGGCAAGGAGCTCAATCTCAAGAATTTCTCAGTATCTTGCCCATAAGACCACTTTGCTTTGCCACCTGGATGGCTTAATAAAGTCCCAGGTTGCCATTTCCTTGCCTCATCAGCTTTCCATCTGCTTCTTCCTCTCATCTGAAAACCATCTCTTCATTCCAAACCCAGATTTTCTCCTTGTACTAGTGGTTGCTTTTTGGTTTAACCTTTTAAATCCTAGATGTATTCAACTATGTAAACAAGGCAATTATTTGGCTAAAAGGACAAAAACATGAATAGTTTTGTGTTTGGAATTTTTTTTTTTTTTTTTTAACTACAGAGCCCAGCATGATCCATTTAGTAATTCCTGTCAGGCAGATTAGTTTATTACAGAATAGAAGTAGGGTCTAAAACTTAAAACCTTTGCTATGGATAAATTTAAAACTGCATACTGAACTTGTTGACCTCATTTCACTCGGGTGGAAATCAATCTGTTAATCTTGACACACCAGAGTTTAGATTTTTTTAATATTTATTGGTTGATTTGGGGCAGATTAAAATACCAGAAAACCAAAATAGGTGTTGAGCTCCAGATTATAAAGGATGAAATCGGACAACAAATCCTGACATAACTTCACATGCATCAAAAAAATCATTGATACCATAAAGGTAAACAGGAATCTCAGCTGTGTGCCTGCCTGCATGATTTCCTTTTTATAAAACCCCCCCACTTTTAATAATGAACTCTGTGTCTGTTCTTTAGAAATACATAACTCTGAAAAGAAAGTGTTCCTCTCTGCCACTTTCCAAGGAATAATAGGTACATTCATGCTGGACATCATCTTAGAATCACAGCAAGACTAAAAGGTTTAAATGAGCCCTGTCATGCCTGGCCCTTTAGGACCCAAATACCGTGGTGTAATATTGAAAGAAAGATGTTCTTTAGCAGGTGCAGGATTTTCCTTAGTCAGTGGACCATTGATGTTCTCTCCATAAGTTCAATTTTTCTTCGGAGCTCTCTAAAGCCCTGAACACATTAAAGGTCTCAGTAGAGAACACCCCAATGTCTATTAAATTTAACAATAACAAGTCCCCAGATGAAAGCAATTAAGCTGCCAGGATTTGCAGACTGTTCCTGTGGATGCCTTTTCCTTGTTTCAGAGAGAAAGCACTCGGGCAGCCAAGTAAGAATGAAAGGAAAATAAAGAGCACAAGGTTTGCTCTAAAACTCCCCCATCCCTGGAAGGGGCCTGGCTGTGGGGCAGCCCCTGGGGCTGTACCCAGCTGGAGCACCACAAATCTGCACAGGGCCCTCCAGTGCTCCTCAATCACACCTGGCAAAATATTTGCCAGCTGGGAGTTTGATGATGCATTTCTTGCTTACTCAGGTCCCTGGAACCTGGAAATGGCACTTTTGTGTGCACTGAGATGTGTGGCACATGTAGGAATGGATAGATTATCTACCCTCGAAGTTTGCTGGGATCTGTAGGCATGAGAGAAAGGAAGAAAGCAGAGGTACTGCCAAAAATGTGCTGTCAGGCTGAGATTTTTTCAAGACCTCTACATTTTTCAAAGTTTTTTTGGTGAGATAATTAGCTCACTGCTCAGAGTATTTTTCAAAGTTTGGTTCGTCTTGCTTGCTCATGGTTCTTTTAAAAATAAAAATCCACTTCATGAAAAAATAATTTTCATAATTATTATTTTATATGAGCTAACATAGTTTTATGGTTATGCATATGTAATGGAAAGTGGTTATTCTTGACTCTTGTTAGAGAGCTGGAATTAATTTCCCCACTCTCACAGTTTCTATAGTAACTTCAGTGGAAATTGCCTATTTGGATATTTTTATTCTGAAATAACCAGAATTTCAATGTAACTTCATTTCTTCCACAGTGATGCATGTTAGAGGAAGGGATCAGAGAGCAACATATAACATATGAGTTATTTATTGATATAACACCAGCATTTTCCACTTGTGTCCTGCCTCTGGAGTATTTTACTGAGGTAAAGTTCCACAGCCAAAGGCGTGGCTGGAGAGAGGACAGGCAAGGGGAAGTCACTCAGACCTTTTCTTCACTTTGAAAGAAAACCTCTCAGATTTGTATCAGAATGAGCCAAGTGAATTTGGCTGGCTTGGGGTGACACTCTTGGAAAGACATCAGTGTCCAGGACCCTTGGCTTTCTGGCATTTTGCTGGTTTATATGGAAGTCGTTCACATTACACAATATTCAGAGGTTTTTTTCGAGGTAGATGAAGTGAAGACAAAGACATCTCTGACCCACTGCTCTTTTTCTCAGATGTAATAGAATATATAGGATTTTTTCAATTATTGTTTATTTATGTATCATTGTGCATGGGTGGGACATGGCAGACCTGTTGAAGAGCCATCAAGGCTTCCTCTGTAAGAGGGGAGAAGGATCTGGAGCTCCAGTTTTCATATAAAGGAAGGTGTTTGTCTCTGAGCTCTGGAGGTCTTGGACACCAGAGTAGGTTAAATGATTCCTTTATATAAGCTTTAAATCTGAACTGAAAAGTGGATTTTCCAGTATTATCCACATAATTCACTGTTTTTTCAATTATTGTTTATTTATGTATCATTGTGCATGGGTGGGACATGGCAGACCTGTTGAAGAGCCATCAAGGCTTCCTCTGTAAGAGGGGAGAAGGATCTGGAGCTCCAGTTTTCATGTGAAGGAAGGTGTTTGAGCTCTGGAGGTCTTGGACACCAGAGTAGGTTAAATGATTCTTTACATAAGCTTTAAATCTGAACTGAAAAGTGGATTTTCCAGTATTATCCACATAATTCACTGTTTTTTGGGGAGTGAAAGTGCAGCTAGGGAGTCTGAGTCTGTCTCTTAATCCATTGAAGGTATCAGCTCTTTCTTGGAGCATAATGGGAAATAATTGTGCTTTCCAGTTTATTTTAAAGCTTTTTTTCTATCTAGGTGAACTTTTTATCACCTATTCAATTCCTTTATCAATGTAACTATACACTCTGGCTCCAGGTTAAGAGATGGGCAATTTTCCCTAAAATAATATGAAGTAACTTCCTGATGACATGTTTTGTTAAGTCAGTGTTTGGAAATCTGGATTGTATTTTCCTCAGATGTCAGCAGATGAAGCTTTTCTGACTGAGTTCATTAGATGGTATAGATGAAATGCTATTTAAGCACCAAAATCCCAGAGATAAAATGATGATGTTTTTAGTAATAAGGAGGATGGAAAGGAATTCAAAAAGGCAGCTGTTCTCATACATTACAAAGAATCAATATTTAAATCAAAGCAGATGATCTGAGTTCATTCAACTCAGAACCACATGTTAGCAGGAGTTATTTTGAGAATCAATGCTGCAAAGTAAAAATGGTGCTTGAAACTGAAAAAAAGGAAAGTAAATCCACAGGTGCTTTTTATGATTTCATTCTTATTCAGGATTTCTCATTGTGTTGGCCTAGAAGTTTAAATTCTTGTTAGAGATCCATTTACCTTAAACTTCTGTCTTTAATACTATTTTGAAAGGGAGTTTAATTCTGTCACTTCAGCGTGTTGAAGAGTAGAAGAAGAAAAGGGCCTTTGGGAGAAAAATTATGTCAACTGAAATTACATTTTCAGTTTGATTTTTCTTCATGAATTTTCTTTTAATTCTTTTATTTTTTTAATTAACAAACGTTTCATTAGCCATGTAGTGAACTGTTTTACTTCTGAGAATTTGTAAGAAAATCAAAGGAGATAAAAGGGGCAGTAAGTGATATTCTTCTCATCAAATCATTCAGTAGTTAGGGTACTCAGCAAACAAGAGAATTTAGCTTGGTACTTAAAACATAATAAAAACAGCCACTTCTGTTCCCTCTTTCCACAGATTTTTTTAATCAGTAAGATTAATTCAGTGAGAGGCATCTGGTGTTTTGCTTTATATAAAATAAAGAATGAGGCAACAAGAATTAGGGGGGCTGAGATTCATGTGGGAAGGTTCTGTAACCCAATTTCTGTAAGAATCTCTTGGGTTATGCAACCTGGAACCTGGGATGTGAAAAGGGTGTGGGGCTGAACTCCCTCTGCCCACCTAGCAGAACTCAGTGCTTGTTAAACTCTGTAAATACTCACTCAACTCTTTGTAACTTCCTAAATCATGAAAAATTCTGACAAATGGGATGTGCCTGGAAAAACCACAGCACAGCAAAACAATGTTCTACACAAATTTCTTCAGGACTTGCTCTTGAAACCTCATTTTCTTGAAATCTCATTTTCATCTGACATTTTGTTTTGAAGAAGAAAATAAATGAGATTTGATTAACAGTAGTGACCAAATTACCCTTTAACCAAAACCAAAACCTTCATAGAAAAATCAATGTCTATAAAAAAGGACTAAATTTTTTTTCAGTTTTTAAATGAATGCTATCAGGTTAATGGAAAAAGAATTATGAAGTTTTCACTCCCAGATGCTGAGGCCAATTGTCACAGATCAAACCTTTACAGAGGTCAGACTTGATGATCACAGAGACCTTTTGCAATGTAATTTATCCTGTGATTCCCTGATCAAGTCCCCCACCTGCCCTACCAGGGTGGCTTCACCTGAATGGCCTTTGAGGAGCCGTCACTGGAAAACTCCAGCTCATGGATCAGCGAATTATTTGGGACAATGCACATTGGACTAGGCCAGAAACATTCCCTGGATTATTATAACAATACACAGGACCATATTTTATTGCCTGGCAATGGTGTCATGAAGTGGGATGGACGTAACCACAAGTAATCCTTGGCAAAAATTCCACTGCCAAGGCACCACATAAACATAACAGCCACCACTAACGAACCACCCACCACTAATGAACAATTAGGTTTGTGTTTTTGATGGCTGATGACAGTAGGCATTGTAAAGAGCTTTGGAAGCTAATGGTAATAAGCTGTGTGGAGCTGTGGGATGTTAATTGAGGGAGTAAAATTGCACAAGAGATCGGCGTTGCTGTGCCTTGGTCACAAAGGGCACAAGTTCTTGTGCAGACGGGTCCTTTGCTGCCTCTGCTCAGATCCCTCAGGATACTGCATCATTCTGCTTACAGACATGGGCCCAAATGTTCTTTTCTGGAATGAATGGGATAGTTCAGAAATGAAAGCTTTGAACTTGCCATTGAATCTTCACATCCCCGAGAACCTCATTCTTAGTTTGCAGTAGATTGTGTGAAATTGCATCTTGATTGCACAAGTCACAAAAGCACATTTCAAACCCTGTAAATATGAAGCTAATTCTAAATATTGACCTCAGATTTTAGAAGAACCATGAGACAAATAAGGTTTCAGAAAACTTTTTTTTCAGCTATTGAGACTTCACACATGGTGATACTAAAATTAAAATGGAAATAATTCAGCTGGAATTAACGGAAGGATTTATCAATGCTCCTTGAACTATTCTTGCCCAGCATCTGTATAATTATAGAATGTGTATATAAAGAAAGGGGAGGAAAAGGCACTGACTACATACTACTGGCAGCTCCTGTAGCCCTAATTAGAACAGATTTGCTCTTACATCAGAACTGTGTCTGTCCACCAAAGTCATTGGTGTGGTAATTACAGGCATAGATCTCTGAAAAAACAGATCAAGGAAAGTTGTTCCTGTGAGCAAACAAGGAGCATTTCTGACTCAGACTCGGGCATTAATGTGTAATTAACTGATACATAATGCATAATCCTGACCATTCAGATCCCACTGCCTTTGATCAACCACGGATCACTCAGCTGATGGCTCAGTATGCAAATGGTCACTGTCCTTGAAGCTGCTGATGGAACTGTTCCTTTTTGGAGCCAGGGCATGCTTTGATGTGTGTTTTGCTGGTTGAACCCACGTGTCACACTTTGTTCTGGATTCCTTTCCCTGTGTTACTGAGCTGCTTTGGAGCCAGCTTTGAACCTCAACGAGCCAGCTGCTCGTCTCTGCTTGTTCTCCTGAGCCAGTATTTGTCATTTATGGAAGTTCGGGTTTTTCTAAAGGGAGAAACTGTTGAGAAGTTAAAAAACACGGGAATGTTATTTTTGTAGCATCTTCAAAGGCTTGTTCCAGCCCTTCAGGATGCTCTGGTTGGAAATAAAGCAGTTCCTCTTGCTGGGCTGTGTTTGGCACAGGGGAGCAAACACAGCTTAGCACCTCTTCTGTTTTCGTGCATCCCCTCCACCTCTGCATGGTCTGCACAAAGAATTCCACAGGAATGTGAGACAGGATTGATTTCAGTAAAATTAACTGGTACAAATGCACACTAACTGAAAAGTTCATTTCCTTCCAGTTTAGAAAAACAGAGCTACTTCCAAATCCTTTTGATTTTTCATGCTAAATGAGCCAGGTATTGCAGTTCACATAAAAAGGGGTTTCAGGTTTTACTCTTGCATTGAGGGGAAGACTGAGATCAAATAAAAGGCTCTCTTGGGCAAAAGACAGCAGCAGAAAGTTACTTGATAGGACTTGTACATATGTAAGGCCCTGCTCCTTTTGAAATCTCTGATAGAGGTTGAAGCCCATGATATTCATCTTGTGGTCATTTAAAGACTCTCTGTTTAAGTGATAAGGGGCTTTCTGATGATCCTTTGGAAAATTAAAAATAACAGATCCAATATATAAAATTTTATTAGTACTTTTCAATTACTTTTCAGTTTCCTTTCATTAATCATGCATCTCCATGAACAAGATGATAAATTATAAGTGAATACTCAAATATCATAATTTTAAAAGTGATTTTTAATAAGAACTCGTGGCTGACATGAAATACCCTGAAGGAAAATATAAAGAGCAATGTTGAGAATTCCTCAGGTTTGTTTTCTCTGAAGTCTCATTGCTTTGCATCTCTGACACACGAGCTTGACTTTTATGTCTGATTATGTTCTTGCCTTTCTGCAGGGAGGGTACATTGGGTTTTCTGGGGGAATTACAGCTGATATATAGATAATATTTTGGTTTCTGCATAACTCTTTGCTTATAGTTATAGGCTCAGTGAGTGGATCAATATTTGAAATAGGAGATACCAGCTCCATATGTTCCCCTCCTACTTACAGCGTTCAGCAGGGAATTAATTACTCCTGTTAATTGCTGGATTTGGTAGATAATGAATGATTTGGCCAATAGGCTTTCCCTACCAATTCTGGACTTTTGGCAAAGCAATATAAAGGGAAATATAAAATAATAATGTACTATAAAGTATTATAACAAAGACTTCGAACCACAAATTGCATAAATTTTGTCTCGTCCACTCTGATCTTCGTTTCCTTCTCGTCTGCCCTCTGACACACACACATTCAGACAGTTTTAATGGCTGAGAATCATCCAGGTTTAACTAAATCTGATACCATGACATGAAAAACAAATCTTGAGTAGAAAAACTAAAAGGTGGGAAGCTCAAAGTGGAAGAGAAAAATGAGAGATTTATGAAGAAGGGAATCTCTTCCCCTCTGTCTCTCTTAACTTTATTCAACCATTGATTAAAATGCAATTTCTTTCTTAAAATCTAAAAAGTATTTTATGAATTACTAAGATGTTAATATGGCACTGAGGGATTTTTAAATGTGATTAAGCACCTCAAATTTGATTACATTTATTAGTTTTCAAAATGCCATTTTACATTAAAAAAATAAACTGAACCAAAACACAGCTTAGACAAGTGAGCCAAATACATCATGCATACCTAATGCAAAGTAACACCCCCATTTTACCATCTGAATTAAAAATCAAATATGTCAGATTCTAGAAAATAACATTGTAATTAGTAAATGAAACAAAAATTAACCAGGTGATACAGAGATAAATTTAATTCTAAGTTTCAGAGAAAGAATTGATATCATCCTCAAAACACACCAGGTTTTATTCTTCTTGCAATGTCTATATGATTTGATAAAAATATTCCTGATATTTGAAAGCAGTAGTTTCACTAAAGAGGGGAGCATTGATAACTTAAAGGTAAATAGGATTCCATGTCAATTATCTAAAAAAAATTTTTAAAAAATCTGGCAAAAGTGTTTTTCAGATATGCTGCACTGAACAAAATGTTGTCATTTTCATAACAGTGAATTAAAAAAAATATTTTATTAGGCAAGTTCAATATGGTGGAATAAGAACATTCGTTTTCATTCTTCGTTATAGAAATGACCATAATTCCCTTAAAGCACAAAAGCAACAGGAAAAGCTTTAGGAAGATTCTGGGTTGGAGAGGACCCAATTTGCTGTTGTCTGCAAGGGTAGTTTTTTTCACAACTCCTTCAAAGATATTCATTATGTGTTCATCACTTGGAAAAGAAAAGAAAAACCAACCTGGAAGATTTTATTGTGGTCAAAAAAGACACAGGATTTAAATCCTAAAGCCCATTTCTTACAGCTGATAAAATGTTCTTCCCATGCCACTGGGTATAACAAAAAGCTTTTGTTGGAGCTGTTCTATATTTGGTTGATTGCATTTGCTTATTTTTTTGTGTTAAAATTGACACTGCCCCTTGTTTATCATCTCTTTACATTTCTTAAGTGATTTGTCCTTTGCAGATGCTTACTTACCAACAAAAAATCCAAGTTCAGCAGCCAAGGATAATCAGGAAGAGAGAAAGGATAAATTGAAATCCATTGAAAGTTGATCTGATGCCTCAGTTTTCAAAAAAAAATAAAAAAAAAAATCACTTGATGATGGGCACTGAGAGGGTTTGGAATAGGGATGGTAAAATTACCACATTATAGAATTAAATGACAAATATATTCAGAAGCAGATTTCAACTCCAAATCTTCTTAGGTAGGAGTGTTTTAGTGAGGAAATGATTTAGGAGAAATAGGTTTACCTGTCATTGGACATGACAATAGCACTGGATGAGCCATTGTGAAAGAAATGTGCAGTAGCACAAACCAGATCTGACCAGAAAAATATTTCATGAAATCAGTTTCTTTGTTTTTTTTCAAAATCACACTTTGATGAAATGTTGAACGTGGACATCTTGAGTGGAGAAAGGAAATCTGTATTTAGAGAGAAGAATGGGTGTATTGAGAAGAACTGAGAAACCACAAGGAGCTTTTTAAAAAATATGATTTAATGAATTGAAAAGTGTTTGAATAATGTAAAATTAAGTTAAATTACCCAGACTTGTGATCAACATCCCTTTGCAGTTCAACATTTTTAAAACCCAAATCTCTTAGGGAGCACCTAAATGTAAACCTCTGGACAATAATGTTTGGCCTCTTTATTTGGCATTCAGCAGAAAAATGAGAGAAATCAAGGATATTGTAAGACACAAATAGTACTCATAAAGCCTTCTGAGAACTTTTGTTCAGTAGCAGTTAAAGAATATCAAAGTATTATCCTTTTATTTAATTTCTAGTGTGTGGAGTTCATTCTTGCTGTGCCTTTCCAAAGTTTGAATGTAAAGACCTTGCCTTCCACAGCTGCAATAGAAACACATCAGTGGCTTAACACACTTCTCTGCTGATTTTTAGAGGTTTTTTAAAAGATTTTATTTCTTATTCTTATGTAAAATGGAAGAAGAAGTGAATGTGTCAGGTAACACATGCTTGAAATTGCAGTGAACCTGAAGCAATGGCTTGCAGTGCTTCTGAGGGGAATTTTTTTCCATTTGATGGGAATTATTTCACACATTTATCAAGGGGTATTAATGAGCAGTGTTTTATTATTTAGCACTTGGAGATCTTGAGGCTTTCTTAGGCAGAGCACATCTCACCCAGAGACTTTTTACACCTTTACCTTTTCCATGCATGCTGAACTCAAGGTACAACCTGTGGGGTTTTGAGTCCATGAAACACCCAGGTACTTTCCAGTGGGAATCTGGGGGTGCACTGCTATTTCAGATTGTTTGATGGGACATCTCCAGGCTGGTTCTGACTCAGCTCAGGAGAACTCTGCCCAGTGACACCAAGAAGCTGCAGGGAAAGGATCAAATGGCTCTGAGGTTACAGGGTCCTCTTGCTGCAAACTGCCCACATCTCCCAATTGAAAGCAGGGTCTTGCTGAGCTTAATCAGTGAGGATTTTTACATTATTCCTTGAAGAGAATATAGAGGGAGATTCTGTGGAATTCAAAACAATGCTGTGGATACCCATGCTTGCATGCATTCATGGAAAATATTTGGAATGGGCAAAAAAGGCATGTGGCTCATTTTTTAATTTTTTAATTATTTTTTTTTCTGATTGATGTATCTATTCCAAATAATTGCAAACTGTACTTATTGGGAAAGCAAAGAGAGGAGTAGGAGAAGCAGTGTCCAGGAGCATTTAAACTCGGTGTATATCTTCATTAAACACACTCAATAAATCTCAGGTGCCAGCCACCACAACGCCTCGTGCAGGCTGCATTAATCTCGGTGACAGATAACACAGTGCCCTCAGCAGGAATCTAAATGCCACTTGCATTTCTCCTGCTTAACTTTTGGGGAGAGCTGTGCAAAGGACCAGGGTTGTGTCTGGGGAAGGACTGAGTTACCAGCATTTGTCTTTGTGCCAGGTAGGACAAACTCAATAATTCAAATATTCCCTGACTGAAAGCCTGAAGTTTCAGGAGAGTAAGCGAAAATCTTTGATGAAAAGAGGGCAGTGGTAGCAATTTAGATAATGTTTTTATCTTCTCTTTGATTGTACTATATAATCCAATAAATTCAACTAAAACAGACTTATAGTAAAATAAAGTAGGACTTCTTCATTCCTCAGCATCTGAAGGAGTTTTTTGACCTTTTCTACCACCGGTAATTTTCCCTTTAGTTTATCCCCTGACTAATATAGAAAACCCCATCATTAAATGCTTCAACCTCAGCAGTTATGAAGTGCTTCTAGAAAAGTGTTTTGAATGAAGATTCACATTTTGTCAAGGCCAGAAGGTTCAGAGCTCTGTAAGTTTTAGGGGCTTTTTGAAGGACAATGGGAATCCCAGAATTAATCCTCAATGAGCAATAGGAATTACAACTACCTTCCCTCCCTACAAAAGATCCATCTTTCCTTCTTACCCCATTAATTTTACTCAGGGTGTTTGGGCACTCAGTAAATAAATGGCAACCTGATGCTGCTTGTTTCTTTATTAAAAGAATGTAAGGCAAAACATTAAGTTATTATGGGAAAAATTCAATTAAACACTTCCCCCTACCCAGCTAAAAAATTCTTAGTGTCAAAAAACCATAACTTTTCAGGGGCTGGCCAGTTTTGTACAAGTTTGAGAGCAGGTTGAGTCATGTATGAATTTTGGTATAAGACATTAGTTATAATTAGTGATTGGTAAAGCTCTTAAAATAAAATACATCTGTGTGTGGACAGCTCAGAACGGTTATGTAACTTAGTGCTTTTAAAATAATAATATAAGGGGGAAAAAAGAAAACAAAACACTTTGGTCTGAACAGCTTTTGAGTCTGTCTGGGGGGAAAAAAGCATTTGTGCATGGTTTTTGTAAAAGGCACATGGCTGAACATTCCCTGTGCTGTTAAAAATGTTTATACCAACTACTCAGTGTCTTTTTTTAATCACTTTGAGCAGTTAGGGAAGATAAAAGTAGTGACAAGAAGTATTTTAATTACTCTCTAAGAAGCCTTATAAAATAAGGCTTCCAACTGTTCTTGAGCCAAAGAGGAAGCCCTTTAATACGAAGTGCACAAAACAGTTTGAAGTCCTGTTTTTTTAGACTACATTTTCCCATTCATTTTCATAAAGGACTAAACAAATGTAATTAAAAATCTTGCAGCAGTTTAAGTAAACAGGCATTCTTCTTGGTTTCAGTTTGATTAAGTTTTCTGCTAAGGAAAGATGTCCTTTCCTGGAGATCAGATCCACAGTGGAAAGGCAGAATGCAAAATTCTGAAGGTCAGCTTTGAATCGTGTGAACTTCAGCTTAAAAAGGCAGCCCCAGTTCTGCCACAGTGATTAGTATTAATTCTGCTTTTTAAAATGCATGAATCCCATGTGTTAGAAGCAAGGATCAAACAGGGAATACTTTTGTTTTCCAGGGCTGTATCCTGCAATTTTTATGGTGTCTGGACCCATAGGTCACTGTGCTTGGAACCAAGGATGAGAGGAAGGCACAAAGTGTCACCTCAGGGAGTGTTTACTTGAGTCTCTCATTTTGTTTTCGTTCCACACCATGGTATGTTCTTGTCTGAAAATGTGTGTGCATATATTTATAGGGCTGTACAGATATGTAGGTTCATAGGGGGTATATATAAATGTGAGCATATATATATATATTCATATAAAAAA
>JACBWW010000045.1:4763456-4804533 GCA_020086605.1 Lanius collurio | reverse complement strand
AATGATAAAATTATTCACGTGGGGAGAGTGACCACGTATTTTAAGTGTGATTCATTGCACTTTTGTCCAAAATGACTTCTCACTGGAACCAGCATCTCCTTTACTCTCAGCTGCTGCAGCTGAAACTGCGTGGAGGGAGGATGTAAATTCAAGGCAAGTTTCTTATTTAGCATTTCTGCCTTGCCAAATGCATCAGAGACAGGAAATCACTCAGCTTGCCAAAATTTATCATACTGTGTCTCCAAAAGTGAAAACAGGTTTTTCATACAGCAAAGCAAATGCTGTGTTTTGCCACAGATAATATTTTGAAAGTTGGTACAAGGTATCTTTGTAGCACAGATATATTTTTCTTTCCAAACTGATTGCAGACTTCAAAGTACTGAGCTTTCTGAGATCCTCTTAAAACTAATTAATCAACTTTGCAAACTGCGTGTCTTCCTTTCAAGTAGAACCTACAATCCCTCTACCTTGGGGAATAATTTTCTTGTTTTCCTGGCATTTTCCAAATCTAATTGTTGTACCTCTAAATAGGAGATTTGTTATTACAAAATGTGATTAATTAGATAACGTTATTTCTTTATCAGGTGAGAAATCACCACAGGATTGACGATAAGCTTATGAAATCAGCAAAGACTGTATAAGGAAAATGCAATTATTTCGCAATTAAAAATCCATTTGACGTATTTGAGAGATTAATAAATAAATTGGATTTGTTTCTAACAGAAATGATTGGATTTTTAAAAAAAGATGAATTGTATTTGATACACCTCATCTGAATCTAAAGCATAGACCAAAGAAAAATCATAAACTTAGTCAGCTAGAGGCAGCAGAAACCTAATTTTTCAAACATGATCTCTAAAAGGTCTGAGTTTTAAGTCAATATGTCACCTGGATGCTGCTACATTCATTAATTCTCCACTTAATCACAGTTAAACTCTTTGTTTGAAGTAAGGCATTGCCTTCTTACTCCTATAATTTCAAAAAAATGCCTGAAATGCAAATAGTCTTTGCTACTGTCTCTACTTCTGGGACATGTGTGTGTATGGATGGAGGTCTGGGTAATAAAAAATTATATTCAGCTTAAAAATGCAAGCATGAAAGTGTTATCTAGTAAATAGTATGTTCATTCTGGAAATTAGGAGTTTTTAAGAAGTGGGAAATCAGCTCTGCCCTCCTGAGCAGCTGTAAAACAATCTCACCAAAGCCAATGTCACAGCAAGGTGACAGCTTGGACATGAGAGCTCCCCAAAGATGTCCACAGAGAGATTTGACCCCACCATGAGGATAAACAGCAACCCAAGATGCCCTCACCTTCCTCAAACCCACTCCTTCCACCTGAAGTTCCTGCTCGGGGACTCGCAGGGATTCTCTGCACTCCCAAATCCCACTGACGTCCCTCGTGCTCTTGTGACACCAAAGTGCCAAAATAGGGCCAGACTGGCCCTGTTTTCACTTGCAAAATGGAACAATGCTTTTGATCTGTCATTTAAGACTCGAGGGGCTCCTAAAATAAATTGGCATTGGCCCATGCTGCAGGAAACAAACCCCTCGCTGCAGAACCAGTGCTGAAATGTGAACATACTTCAAATCAAATATTTCCATCACATTTTAGCAGAGTTGAACCTTCCTGGCTTCCGTGCTGTGGCTTTTCCAGGGACAGTTTATTCTTACAGCAAGATGAATTCCTTGACTCGTGAAGGGCCAGCAAAACTGTGATGAACGTTCTGATCTCGTGGCCAAATGAGGACGAGTTGTGCCCAGGAAACTCGTTGTGATTTCAGGCTTGTGAATGCCAGGGAGCAAGGGCAGCATCTGAACCTGTCGGCTTCCCAATCAAAGAACAACTTCCATGGCATTCATACATTATCTGGAGAGCCATATGGATGCTTCCCTGGCAATCCTGCAGTTATCAGGCCTCTGATCTGTCACTGTCTGTGCCTGCTTTTGAAAGCCCTACAGGAAAGGCCCTCTGATTTTCCTTCTCAATCCTCAGAGATCAAGCAGGCTTTAAAACAAGAAAAGATGTGATTCAGTTATTTTGGCTTCATAAACTCAGAGAATAACTTCTCCCAGGCTTCAGCTTTAATGGATGGCAAAAGGACTTTAAGCATAATACAGAAATCATAGTATATAGGGAGAAAAAATTAGCTGGAAGCATTTCATCCTAAATTTTAATCTTAATTAATCTTACAAATATTGTACAACAGAAATGCAGTGATATTTGTTTCCAGTGATTTCTCTAGGGCGTGTACTATGTGGAATTATTAAATTTCTTTAGTTAAATATTTTATTAGAGTAAAAATGAAGATATGAGCAGACAAAAACTATTAAGAAATTTCTATCAGCTTTTTTCAGCTATTCTAGATGAAGAGATTTTTGCTCTTGTAAGAATCCAAATAGCCTGATGCTTTTAAGTAAATGTAACTTTAAAAGGGTTGAAAACAAACATAAGGAAAATCTTTCTTTTAGGCCAGGTACTTACTACTCTGTTACATGCTTCCCAAAAATATGAAGTACAACCTCAGTGATTTGACCCCGATCCAGACTGGCTGATGTGGGTATGTGTATCACTTTTTCTGTGCCAGCTGCTGTAATATCAATAATCTTTCATTCTCTGTCTTTAGGCAGTATTAAATAAATTATCTAATGAGTTTCAAATACAGTGGAGCAGTGAAACCATCCCTAATTAAAAGTTGAAACAGGGTTCTTTTCAAAGTTTTAACTCCTAATTTAAGTTTAGGAATCCTGACTGAGTAGCATCTGGTCTTCCTTCCTAAATCCTAAATTCTTCTTCAAATGGAGAAAATTTGCATGTCTCTACATATTTCTTTCTTCAAGTGTTCAGGTTTTCCCACAGGGACCTGCTTGTGGTTTGCATCTGTTCTTAAATTTGTGCATTCCTTCCCTTTCTTCCATCAAGGGTGGGTGACAGGAATCCTACAGGAGTGAAGTGGGAATGATCTGTGCAGCAGCATGAAAGGAGAATATCTCCAATAATTAGAATAAGGAGATTTCACTTTTTTGGCAAAGAGGAATTTTAATTTAAATTTTAAAATGTATTGGCTGACCTTGAGATTAAAAAAATCCTACTTCAGTCATACAGCTGCCAGCATCTGACATGAGAATGAATTTTGGTTTATTTGAGGGTTTTATACAGAAGGAGAACTACACACTTCCCCTGCCTGACCACAGTTAATATTCCTATTGCTCATAGCATGCCCAGTGCTAGGTCGTATTTCTTCCCCCTATTGTGCAATGAGTGTTTGAATTTGATCCTGCATTCCACTTGGAAGTTATTTCTCTGGAAATGACAGAAAGCCTGGGACTCTGATTGCTGCTGCATTTTCTGTTGGCTGTTTGATAAATGGCAACGTGTGTGAGTGTTCTGGGATTTGGTTTCATTTCTGTTTACTAAAGGTCTAATACAAAACCTGTGGAGGCAACAGAAGAGCTTTTGTCTTTGCATTGGGCCCGAAAGAATTGCCAATATCTGCTGAAAAACCACGTTGTACTTTACAAATGAAAAGATCAGTCGCCGTTTCTAACAGAGTGTGGTAACACCTCGATTAAAATAAGATAACTTGGTATTTTCTATTATTAAAAATTATATTTTTCCTTTTGAAAATTCCCAAGGAAATACCCACTAAAACCTTTTCTTCATATGAACTAATTTTTTTTTTTTCTTTGTAAGTCTTAATGGTCAAAAGCTCTGGATCTTTGCTCCTCCAGCCTCAGCAAATGAATACCCCAAGGGATAGAAATTTCATATACTTCTTTTCCCCAGGGTTATCCATTGTGCTGACTGCATGGCTGTCTCTCTAAACCATCCTATCAATTGCTCAAGTGTGAATGCTTTGTAATATGTTTTATATCTGGAAGGTTGAAGTTTTCTTCTCCTGCTGGGAGTTTCATATTTTGATTAGACAGTCTGAGTTCCTTTCTTTTTTCTTTTTTTCTTTTTTTTTTTTTTGCCTCCTAGGAATTCCTAAAAAATTATCTTGTTCTACAAATAGTTTGGCAACTGAAACTTTGTAGCTATTTATGTGGAATTTACTTTCCTCAGTAAAACAGCAAAAATACCCTTCAACTTGAATTACCTTCCACACCAGTAATGGCAGGCTACAAGTTCTTTGTTGTTGTAGTAAATATCTTCCTCAAATATGTATTTTAAACTATTATCTCCTTGAAGGGCTTTGGTCTTCTAAATATGTTAACTTATTTATATTGCATGTGCACTGATATGCTGTTTGAGCCTCTTATTGGGCAGCAGCAATCTAAGATCAGAGAAAATTGTCTGTAATTTAGAGGTCCTGCATTATAATTGCATAAAAGCAGATCTGGGAAATCTGTTTTGTTCTGATTTATATGTAACAGAATAAGGGCTCTTGGTCTGCCTGAGGACACAATTCTTCAGGTGCAATGCAAAGAGCAATGAGAACATGAAATAATGAAACACCAGACTTAGACTTTTCCAAGCAGCAGGACCTACTTTATTCACACTTTTTGCTTAGGTAGGGGCCAGAGTTTGGCAAGGATTTACTCACACTCAAAGGCTTTCTAGCCCTGTAATCTCAGAAGCTACAAAAGCTCTCATTTCTAGTTGCTGGCTATGTTGTAGTGCCTCAGAAGCACTCAGGCAAGTTCATGCCCAGGAAGTCCTGGGAGAGATCTCAGAGCTGATGTGGAGCTGAGCAGGTTTCTGAGCTGGAAATGCTTGGGGGCCACGAGTGCCTGGAAGGGAAGGGCTGTGTGTGCTTGGCCTGGCTCCTCCTCATCACAGAACACCCCTTTGTTGGCTGTTTGTAGAGAAAGGAGAAGGATCTCAGGGAACTTTGGCTCTGCCTCAGTCAGAGGTGTTTGCTTTTGTTTATCTGCGTGACAATGCAAAGAAGAAGGAAGGTAGGAATGGCTATGATGTTTAATTCACTTTCTGGACTTGTTTACCTCTTGGATTTGAGTGACCTCAGGGCATTATCTGTGGGCATTCATTAAGGAAGAGCTCTCCAGGAGTGCCTGTTTGCCAGAGTGCTCATGGAGACGGGCAGAGGAGCAAGGAGATCCCAATCCCTGGAGCCAACCTGCCTTGCCCGGGTGCTCCTGGGGTGATGGTGGGGAGAGGAGAGGAGAAGGGAGAGGGAGAGGAGAGGAGGAGGGAGAGGAGAGGGAGAGGAGAGGAGGAGGAGGGAGAGGAGAGGAGGAAGAAGAGGAGAGGAGGAGGAGGAAGAGGAGGGAGAAGGGAGAGGAGAAGGGAGAGGCGAGGAGAGGGACAAGAGAGGGAGAGGAAGAGGAGGGAGAGGAGAGGAGGAGGGAGAGGGAGAGGAGAGGGAGAGGCCATGTCACAGCACTGGAGATGTTTCCTGCCCCAGCAATGACCCAGGTGGTGACTGCAAAGGTAAAATTTGTGCATGGAGTGCAGACTTGGGAAGAAAGCGGCTCTGATAAGGGGTTCAATAATGAAACTGGGCAAACCCCTCCCTTAAACTCCCCTCCCTTAAACTCCCTCTTTTGATATTGTCAAGTACAGATCAGACTGAAATGTGGGGATGTTTATAGACTGTAAATATTCTGTCACTCATTGACCAAAGGAAAATTATTTGTGACTTTATGTAAGGGCTGGAAAAAAAGGGTGCTGTGATTTTCACTGACTGTTCTTCCACTTATCACCCCAAAATCAATTTACATTAACATAATCATCCACTAGCAGTGCCTCTCTTTCAGTGCTTTGTCTGGCAGTGGCCAGTTCTGTGTATTTCAGAATAAATATGCTCTATAGAACTTATCTTTTGTTGTCAGTGACTGATGGTTCACATCTCTTTGCAGGAGTTTATATCAATTTACACATTTGTAATTCATTCCATTCTGATTGTTTTCTATCCAGTTTGAACACACATGTACTTTTATTTCTAGCTCACATGCCAATTAGTTCCACAGGAAAATTTTCATTCCATGTAAGATGGAATAAAAAAAAAATGTTTTATATTTAAATCTTATTTAATGTCATCTTAGTTTTGAAATCAAAAAAAAAAAAAAAAAAAACAAAAAAAACCAGAAGTACCTGAATTGCCTTTTATTATCTTTTTTTTTCCTTTATTTCCATGGCACTGATCTGTTCCACACCATAGGTATTACAGATAGCATCCTCTCTACTTTTCACTTGTTAGGTTTTTTTTTCTGTATTATTTGTACTTTTCAAACGCTCTAAAATTTAGAATTAGGTGTGAGACATAAAAAAGTTGCTTTCCATGAAGCGACAGCCAAATGTATCCTTTCACTGGTGTTACTGAGAGCAGAAAGACACAATTCCTGAAACTCAAATAAGCTTTTTAGTTTGCTCTCATGAAGAAAACAGATGTTAATTTTAGCAAAGAGAGCTATGAGTTTCATATTTAGTACTGGAGAAAATACTGCGGTTTTTAAGGACAGTATCATTTGTAAAGAATGATAATGTGCACTCTGGAGAGATTAAATTCACTCATAATTTCTGCCACATTAAAGGAGCTGAATATAAATTGATTGGATTAAGCAAATATAATGTTACATTCTTTTCAACTATGTTATGTATATGTAATTAAAAACAGATTCTAGACATTTACAGTGTTTGCAAAATATATATTTGATTTAAATACTTTTTGCATTCAGAATGGTGCACATGTTGTAAAGAATATCTTGAGGGGAAAAACTCTGAGTGCTGAGAGTGAATATATATATTTTAATATGAAGTGAGACGTATATTGTGTCTGAAGTGAGAGCTGTGCTGGCAGATGAGGAGAGCTATTCATCCCAGAAATATTAATCCTAAACATACCTTGCTCAAGATTATCTGACCTCCCCAATTCTTGAGCCCAGTTCTTGAAACCACTCCTTTGCCTCTCCCAAGTGTTGATAAACCCAGGGAAGGCCTTATCTGGGCTCCAGCTGGCAGAGCCACGCAGCTCTGCAGTCACAGTTCACTCTGAGAGCCTGTGCTGATCTGCCTGAGGAACTGGAATGCATATTATAAATGCTATCAAAAACTCTCAAGAGTGTACAGGGATTTAAGAGCAAAATGTGTGGCCATGAGGGAGGTGGGATGCAGATGCTTAGCTGGGGCTTTTTAGGAAGTGAGCAGGTTAGGTTCAGTTAGTTCCTCGAGAAGAGATGGGGAACTTGGCAGCAAAGCTGTATTTTTCCATGGGAAGGGGATGCCAGCATTCAGCAAGAACACGTTGGTGTGAAGATGCTGATTTTTCCGGTGCATGGAGAACACAGGATTTTTAATGAGGTTTTGGTGGTTAGGGGAAAAAAAGGCAAAGAAATGCATCAGAAATTCCTCAGATAAACAACCCTGTGCTGTTGCTGTCTGTGCAGTGTCTGACAGAGGGGTGATACATTTGTTATTTTTTTTCCTCAGGACCATACTGCTTTGCCATGTTGCTGAGGACTTGTGCAGCCCTAAACCATCTGCAAGGTTGCCTGAGATCAACCCCTTGTGAAACCCAGGTAACATGGCAGGAATATTACACAGTGCTCTGGGCCCTCAGAAGTCTCAATCCCTGAGCTTCTTGAGGGCAAAGCTCCTTAATGAAATCACAATATTTGGATGGCACAGTCCCCAGGATATGTAAACACGCTGCCTAAACAGCTGTTAAATAATTGTCAATGTTTACTCGGGCTCTCAATCAGGGAGAGGTAGATTTTAACACATTTTATGGTGTGGTCTCTGTAGAGAACAAAGTTAATCCTTCTGATATGGAAGAATTGAGAGCTGTGGTGCTCTTTTTTTGAAGTCACTGTTTCACTGTGTGCCAGGACAGTGATTTCCATCCATTTGCACCCCACTTTGTTTAGAACCATTGCTCTAATGCTGGATTTAGGTGATAATGAGGTATATTCAGAGAAACCCATGAAACTGGGAGCTTTCAACAGACGGTGTGATCAAACCTGAAGTCTCAGCACAGTGATCTCTAAACAAGGCAAGCTTGAACCAGTTTGTGTCCAAAATTCCATGCAAGAGTTTGCACTTGTTCCAATGCCATGCCACAGCGTGCAATGTGGATATTTGCTGTAGTACATCTGTACAGTTGTATGCTGCTGGATGCCTAAGGTTAGACTGGATGCTCCACACAGAGCAGAATTTATTCTCACTCAGAAAGATGTTCCAAGTGGCAGAGCATGAAGTTAGGAGCAATGTGTGAATGCCCTAAAAGAAAAGCATCCTTTAGGTAAGTGTTGTGTGTTTATATCTGTTCAGTTTTGCACTTTTTATTCAGGTTTTGTAAAGTGAAAACAGGGAAGAGAAAAACCCAACACATTCCTGTGAATAATTCATTTATGAGTGGAAGATCTAATTTTTACATGAATATCATTTATATAATCACTACTGACCCTGAAGTTTTGCACAGATATAAAAACTAAAGGTTTAGTTTTACTTTCTGCTTTGCTGTGCACATGAAGCTTTCATTAAGAACTTTATAGGATCACAGGAAGATGAGATCATGCTTTCATTCTTAAGATTCAAAAGGGTAAATAGAATATGAAAACTGTTCCTGGATATATGATCTCAATGTATGCAGTGTGACTGCTCTTTTCTAAATATTAACTGTCTGACTTGGTGCCCTGCTCTGTGGCACCGTGACAGCAGGAGAGCTGATGTGATATAAATGATGCCAATCTCTGCACTGTTGGCATGAGCATCTGTCTCCTTGGCAGACTCCAAAGGCAGTTCCTGGCAGCTTTGGAGTTGCCTCTAGGTCTATCATATGGTTTAAGCTTCTGACTTTTCCTCTTTAGCTAAAGTCCACTCCATCTGGAACCTATTTGATTCTCTCTCACCTTTGATTCTGGAGAAACACTGATGGAAACACTGTAAATTCTGGGCTGAGGACTCTGGAATTGGTTAAATGCTTGTGGATGTCACAGTTCTGCTGAGATCTGAAACAAACTCTGTGTTACACACTAGAACTGTTATCTGAAAGAAGAAGAAACCAAAAGAAGTGTTTCATACACAACTGTCTAGGAAATTGCAATACAATTTCTTCTTTTGTTTTATTTGGGGGTTTTGTTGGGGTTTTATTAAGGTCAGCTTAGCTCTGCTCTAGTGGTGTCCCACATCTCCATGCTGGCTGGGCTCCTGGAAGCAGTCTGACCTACCTAGACAGCATCAAGGGGTGGGAGGAGAGTAAAAACCAGCAGTAGGTGTGGGAGAGCTGTGGGTTTAGCCAGCTGGTTGCTGCAGATCAAAGCACACTGCAGCCTCAGATTTGTCCAACTTAGCAAATGGTTTTATTCAAGCATGGACACTCAACCTTCAAAGTTCTACTGTAGATCAGGGCCATATTCTACTACATCCCACAAAAATGAATCATCTTCCTTTTGCTTCTTGGACCAGTTTTTTTGGTCTAAAGACCAAGTATGGATTGTTTTCTCTTACAGCTGTAGTGGGATCTGACTTTCTTAGAGACATAAACCAAAGAAAGTTTGACAGAGATGAAGAAACTATCAAAACAAAGTGGTCATTCATTTTTTATTAAATCCTGTTCTTTCTTTCATGCTCCTGTATTGCAATTTAAACCATCTTTTTCCCTCACAATCTCCTGCTAACAGTGTCTAGCACATGAAAAGGGAAAGGGACATCACTGGTGGAATGTGCCATGCCCATACTAAAGGCTTTGGTCAGAAGTACAAACCAGCAAGAAGAGCAAAGTCACAGGCACTGGGAAAAACAAAGCTGGTGGAGGATGGGAGGAAACAGCTTCTGTGTAGCAAAAGCAGCCAGCTTGCTCACTCCTCCTCTGGATCCCAGCACACTTCTTAGGGTCTCTGTGACATCTGGCTCACTTGCTTCTGCTTCTCTTCCCTCTTTCTCTCCCACCAGGAGAAGGCTGTACATGCTGCTCCATCCTGCCATGCCAATTACAGCACGGGGATAATGACACTGACTCCACTCCAGGGCTGGCTAGGCTTAGAGCCCATTAGACAGATGGGCAAAACATGGGAAAAGCCTGACTGTAACTTTGAGAACTGGGATCTGAAAAGCCAGAAACTTGTTTTTCCTTCTTTGCTGGGTGTAGCATAGATTTCCATATTGCTTTTCTGTGGTAGACTCAGATCTTAAACAAAATTTCAGTTACGATCTCTTTTTCTGACTTGTCTAATCTATCCCATTTCCTCTGTCTGGGAGGATGACTTATGGAAACAAAAAATCAACATTCTTGGGAGCTACCATGTTGATGAGCCTTATCTGAAGTCCTTCATTATGTCTTCCTGGATACACACAGAGCATCTGAAAGCTTGGACATCAATTTTCTCTACACAACTTGAGCCTCACTGGATTCTGTTGGCCTCTGAGTATCACTCAGATTGGTCCAAGCAATCCCTGAAGCTGACATCAATTTGTCTGCCAAAGTTTAATAAATAATAACATTAACCAGATAAAGGTTATGCCACTTTAATATTCATATCATACTTCACTCTGTATTTTTATATCTGGTTGGAGCAGTTGCTTGCAAAGACAGCAAGCTTGGAAAGCTCCTTCTGAGGAGAGCAATGCTCAGTGCCAGGCTGGCACACAATGTGTTGTTTCCCCTCCTCTGCTGCATATCAGGGAGATGAGCTTCTGAGATAAGAAACATCTAGTTTGGGGGATGGTGTTTGACAGACAGTGATGCAAGATAAAAAATGTTGTTACAGGTATAAAAATGAGCAAGGAATCAAATTGGTCAGGAACAGAGAGACACAAGTGACTCACTGGGAAATAAAAGAATCCAGGGAGGATGGGTTACTTTTGAGTCTTCCCATGTTTTACTTTGTGGCTTTCAAACCACCCTGATTCCTCCTCCAAATCAATTCTGACCATCTTGATACTTGGAAGTGAAAAACTTTTTCTTGCACTAAACTGGGTATAGCATCTTATTTATTTGTTAATGTAGCTGCCAGATTATATAACTGCCAGATCATGCAACTCCCACAGACTCCCAAGAGAAGCAGAATTAACTGAGGAGGTCACTGTCTTTTCAGACCAAGAGTGGCAAAGGTACAGCAGAAAACTTAATTCATAGCCTTTTGTCTCTGCACTGCTGTCTTGTTGGGTTTCAAACTGAGAAAGGGGAGGTTTAGATTTGATTTAGGAAAAAATCTTCACTGTCAGGGTGGGCAGGCCCTGGCACAGGGTGCCCAGAGCAGCTGGGGCTGCCCCTGCATCCCTGGCAGTGCCCAAGGCCAGGTTGGATGGGGCTGGGAGCAGCCTGGGATGGTGGAAGGTGTCCCTGCCCATGGCAGGGGTGGCACTGGGTGGGTTTCAGATCCCTTCTCAAACCATTCTGTGATTTTGTGACTGTCAGAAGGGGTTAAAGAATTAGAATATCTGTAAAGTTATCATTTAAATTATCAGCTACTTGGAAGATAATTGTAAGATCAGAGGACATATATTTACAAAGGGATGTAGGAGTATCCATGAAAATGCAAAGCCTTTTTATAAAAACCAGATATTTAAGAAGAGAAAAATGTTTCAAGGGATCTAACAAATATTGTTGGAATACTGATGCCTCTTGTATTCTCATCCTGGGAATCCTTTGGTGCAGATCTGTCACTTTTTTCTTGATGGATGTATTTTGTTAAAGGCATCTTGTGGTAATGGATGCTGTAAGTGCAGCCTGCTGCACAATAGCAAGGGCCATCTCAGAATAATGGAAAGTTTAGAGTTTGAATCCATCTGTCACAAGAAAAGACTACCTTAGACATGTGAATCAAATAAATGTCTGTGTACAACTCTAAAACTGATAGCAACTTCATTTCTTTTGTGCTTTAAAGAAGATCAGGATAACTTTCACTCTAACTTCACCAAAACAGCCCTAGCTTTAAACTTCATGCCACCAAAATCAGGAGTGAAAGGGAATATGACATTTTCCTGCACTTCATTGGTTTATTTATCATTGATTTAAGATTATTCTTTTTTGTTGGCAGTGGGGAGAATGAAACCAAACCCCAAACCATTAAAAAACAAACACACAAAAACCCTACACAAATCAGCAACAGGAAATATGCAAGCAGGTTTTGTTTATTATGTAAAAAATATTCCTTTTATGTACCAAGGGAATAAGTCATTTTGTACTAAATAGGAAAGAACAGGAAAAGTGCCAAAAGATGTAAAGGTTTATTTTTCTGCAATATGTGCCCCTGGCCATTTCTACCAAACAGCAAAGAAATGTTAATGGCACATGCTCTGCAGTTTACAGTTGTCAATATTCATTTTTGCCATTTTGCTGATGTTCTGAAGTAACAAATTTAGAATGTTCAAGCCCTGCAGTTGTCAGGGTCCAGCTCAGGAATGTTGTGCTGTGGACTGTCTAGGACTTAATGCCAGGAAAACTCTGTCCCACACCAGAAGTCAAGGGAGGATGTCTCTAGTCGGAGCTGAGGATATGAACAAGTTTATTTTGTGATCTTGACTGTTCTTTTTTTTATTTTTTTTTTTTTTTTTTTTTAGTGGGGAGGGAAGTGGAATGAAAAAAATAAAAGGTCTTTTTTTTTTAATGCCAATTGAAAATGAGAGAGTAAAATATATTTTCTTGGGCATTAAAATCTTGACGCTTTACGTAGGTTTTCCTTTGGCAAACTTGCTAATGATCTGTTTTGAACACATTTAAAAAAAGTAACTTCCCAGTAGGAGCCATTTATATTAGAAGACAGAGAGTTTCCATTTTTTGAAGTGTTTGATGAGGGAGAACAGCATATATGAGAAAAAGAATCAAATCTGAGTGTTGCCTCTCTCTTCTCCGAGTTTATATAAACAGCAAAGATCCAACTTAGCTGCTGTTTCTGTTCAGGTGCACGTAATGCACACTTTTGTTTTCATGTTTCAAAGGGTTGTGCTTTTTGTGAGGGACCATGCAGACAGTGGGTGCTAGAGATAGAAACAGAATTCCTGATTTTATATCCCACAGTACCCTCAAATCACCGTAGAGGAGGGCTGTACAGCAGGGCCAATAATGAGCTCTATCCCCAAAATACAAGAAATCAATTGGTGTACACCTTTCTTTTGAAATTATTTTGGTTTCCCTTGAATTAACAAACTTTTTCCATAGGCACCTCTCTAATCATTGCTCTAAGGGTTTTTTAGAAGATATTATAAAGTTGGAAGAACCATAGGTATAAAATCCATTTGTGTCTTTGGAACTTTTATTTCCTTAGTTTTAAACTAAGTGAATATCCATGTGCCTAACCAGGTCTGTGCTCTATAATTTAAAGTAGGAATTAGAGTGATAAAGAAATAACTGAAAGAAAGTGAGGAATTTTAAGGGAGATAAAGAATGCACATGAGCATGTGGGAGGAATTGTAAGTAGAATATATGGCAATGAACTTTCTGCTAAGAAAAAGAGGAGAACTTGACGAGTTCTCCAAGGGGGCTGCTAGAATTTACTGAATAAATTTCCTCTGTGAAAAACCCATCCAATCTCTCTCAAAAACAAAAAACCTTAATTAGCCAGATAATCTGGGCACTGACCAAAGGCCCTGCAAACTCCCTGTCCCAAACAGGGTCTGAGCCCCCAGCCCCTGCTCTCTGTCCAGCTCATCCCAAGGCTTTGTGTCCCCCTAAGCAGTAAAACCAACCTGAGGGGGAGGAAAAGGGAGGGCAAACTGGGAAAGGTGTACAGGAGATGGTGACATCTCTTTGGCCCTTCTGTGTCCATTAAAATAACACTTAAATACTTCAAAATACTTACAGAAAATACTTTCCCACCTGATAGTGCTGCAAACTTATCAGGCTTGCCTTAGCAATGACATCCTGTGGTACCAGTGAGTGTCTCTAACATGGAACTGATTCTGTCCATTATAAAGCAAATTATGAATTCCTTCTCCATCTCTGCAAGAATAGTTACAATATACAAGCAAGGTACTCAGCTGCCTCAGGACAGAACATGAAAAGACCCTGCACAGTTTCACATCATCTGTATGGGCAAAATTTAGTTATCTAAGGGAGACATTCTGCTCAGGTCACTCACTGTCCTAACAAGCATCTCTTCCCTAAAATACTGATGTCGATATAATGGATTAGGACAGCTGTGTCAAATCCAATTACTCATTTAGCTTAGATTCAGTTTCCTTGATGGCTGCAGAACCAATAGGGAGCAGAAATTTGATATGATAATGAAAATAAGTTTTGATATAAGGAATAAACTAATAAACCACCAAAACATTATTTTGTGACTGGCTGGCACAGTGGGATCTGAGTAGTTTGGTGGCCAACCTGATATCTTTTGGTTGCTAAACATATGTAGAAATTAGAAAATAAATGTTACAAACAGGTAGAATTACTGACAAATTGCAGATATTTGGGGCTATAAACTAAGACACAGTGATATTTTCAGGGGAAACCCTGTGAAGTGCCAAATTAAAGGCCAGTGACAGGGTAGGAAAGGGACAGTGATATGGTGTCACCTTTTTGTGCTGTGGAGGGAGCCAACAATGCAGGGAAAGTACAAAAAGGTCTCCCAAACTTTGTGATCTCAGATTTTGACCTAGCAGTTTTTGTTGCTGCGTATTTATTGCTCCATTTCTTTGATTCTAAGAATTAATTCAGGTGCTTGCTGCTTGCATGGCAGTCTCCCAGCCAGTTAGAAGCAGGACTTTAAAAAGAGATTGTTGAGAAAATGAGCTAATCTCTGGCTGTTTGTGAACCCCTTTTATATCAATGAGATACTCCTGGTTTGCTGATACTGCAGTATTGGGGATGGGACTGGCAGTCCAAAGGTGACTTCTTGACTTTGGGAAGGAGAATTGTCCTTGTGGTTATTTGTGAAATATCTGCATGTCTGGGAGTTAAATTTTGCTGTTTGGCCTTAACAGTGGCTGTTTCCAGGAGCTCTGGAGTTCTGAATGCTCCCAGCCTATCCCTGAGATGTCTCTTCCATTTTTTTTAGTCACTGAAGAGCCACCACCTTACAGAACCATGGTGCCAAACCAATCAAACCTTGATCTCATTTCTCCAGAAGGAGGGTAAGGTTCAAAGGGTCCAAGCCCATCAGCATTTGCATGTCCTGGCTCTGCACAGAACAGAAAGCACAGATGGAATGACCTGAGAAAGGATATTGAGAAAACAAGACAAGAGGTGACAAGAAAATGTATAGAGAGTCAAGGTCAAGGAGACCTTGTGTGTGAATCAGAGAGGTTCTGAGGCATGAAAAGAACACATGGAGGAAGAGGAGGAGGAGGAAGAGGCTGGTAGATGGTGTCACTGTGCCTCTCAGATGCTGCTGGGCTCTTGAGATGGGTGGAGAAAAAGAAGATGCTACCCAGAGAGCTGAAAGCCATCGTGCTCCCCTGAACCAAGAGTTTATTGCTTGGTGAGAAGTGCAGTCTGTGAGCACATTTTATACTTGGGGCATATAATTTACTTGAGTAACTCATCTGCAAACAAAATGAAGTTTCAAGAGAATCAAAAGAATCTGTGAGTTCAAACTAAATTCAAGTTAGTTCAGTGAGAAATGAGGGAGGGAGGAAATTGAAAGCATGCAGTGAAAGAATTGTGCTTTTGGTTTGGTATTGCTGCTTCATTTCAAGCATTTTGCAATTAACTTTAACCTGCAAAACTGTATTGTTGTAAAGTTTAACAAAAAGAACAAAAGCTTAGACTATATTTTTGGTTTAGATCCAAAGAGAAATTAAGTTTGGCCCTAAAATTTCATAGCATAAGATTTTGTTTTGATTCTCTTAAACAACGTGAATGAAAAATATTTCACTTTCATGGCAGAATTGTTTTTCTAGGACACAGCTCTGAATAAACTTCAACATGTATTTGCTTATATGTACCATATGTACCTGTCCCAGTAGGAAATTCAGGAAAAATGCCTTTTTCTTGGAAATACTCAGAAAATAAAAGGGGGATCAGACTGCCAGAGCAGCCACCTTCTCAAAACCAGAGCTTTTGGGGGGCTCCTTTCCTAAAGAAATAGAGATAATTTACCTGGGAACTCAAATATCTCCTGGAAAGAGCATAATCAATCTCCTATATTCATCTTATTCATCATATTTCAAATAAAATTCACTGTCCAGTATATTTGAAATTAATGCCTTGTTAAATTCTTGTATTTTTCTGTTTGATTCCTAGTTAGTAGCAAGAAATAGCACAGAGAAAATTAAAACCTTTTTTTCTTTCAATTGTTTTCTTGGCTCTGATATCTTCAGGTTTTCCTTAACAGTAAAAAAAGAGAACAGAGAGATGTACCACTGGAGTTCTATGTGCTGCCTTATAAACTGAGAACAAATAAAACACTTTGTTAAAAATCAGTCAATTCTAACATGATAGGCAAAATTAGAGATTCTGATAAGCCATTTAACCACTATATTTTCATATGTAAAATATATAATTTTATTAAAGGTAAATAAAACCAAAGCTGCTAAAATATTAGGAGTTTTGTATTAGAATTTACACTTTAATAGCATCTCTCTTCCTTCAACTAATGAAGCTTTTATATGGATTAAGTACAATACTCTCCTTAATTCTCTTCCTTTTTCCCACTTTGACAGTAGGGATGGTTGTAGAATTGACTCTTCCAATGGAGAAATAAGAGAAAGACTGGGGTTTCTTTGTTTGATTGGAAGACTTTTACTGCCAAGTTAATGTACATGAAGGGAAAAGAGCAAAGCAGATGAGAGTAGTTTCTGTTTGAGGTGTTAAATCCACTTCCCACCCCCACTGCTGGGGTGGGGAAGGTGGAACAGGCTGTCCTTCCAGGCTCTCCCAACCACCTTGGCTCAGGTAATTGTCTCTGTGGCTGAGGGATTCCCAGAGGTCTTGTGAGAGCTGCTGTGCTGAGCCTCTGCAACTGAACTGAGAAGAGGGAGGGGTAGAAAATCATGGAATAAAAATATGGTGTTAAGAGACTGGAGGGAAATGGTGAAAAAAGTGACACGAGGCAAATTTTCCTCTGTGGTTCAGAAAGGCTGAGCAGTCTGCAGAGTTCCTTGGACACCTCTCTGCTTCTGTGAAAGCCTTTCTGAAAAGTCACATGAGAAATACAGCAATAAAATCCAGACTCACAGAATGTCCCATGTTCTGTTTGCCCACTCCTTCCTCTCTTCCTGGGAGGAGCAGAACATCTTCATGTGTTTGGGACTTGCACATTTTGGGTCACTGAGATCCTGCTCCTCGTTCCTTGTTTTTGCAATTTTAGGTGCTCTGATGGCCAGGGCAGATGGATTTGTGTTTGTTATCTAGGACAGTTTAGAAAAGAGACTTGCACTAAAAACCCACTAAAAATCCAATTTCATTGGAAGCAGATGCCATTAGTCTCTTACTCAGTCAATTAAAATTTCCCCTAAAATGATCACATTACATTGATGAAGCCATTCTATGGAAATCTAGATTTCTGAGCATATTTCTGTGTTCCAAACCCTGCTATACAGGTGTGTGTGTGTCCATTAAAATTAAATTTTTAACATTGAAAATGTGTTAAGTAAAGGCAAACAAGGTTTCATCTCTGTGTGATATGGATGTATTTGTAGCAAAGGTGAAGAGTGTTATGGAGATGGATTGGCTGAATTAAATATCAGTTTTTATGAAATTGTTTATAAATATGATAGAAAAACCCCAAAGCAGAAGGAAAACAAAACAAATGCCCAACTGTTAAATGCTGTCCTTAACCAAAATCATAAGAACCATCAGGGACAACGACCTTCATCCCCTTATCAGTTTTCTGTAAACAGATTATGAATTCTCACTTGGAAAAAGGAAAGTAAAGATGATTCCCAACTTGGGAATTTCAACTCCTCCTGTTAGCAGTGGAGAATGTGCTGTGAGCAAGAACTTGAGGTCGCTCCCCCTCTGGGAAGTGCAGCTCAGCTGAAATCCTGCAGAGATCCTGGAGAGGCTCTGCAGTGCTGTGGAAACGAGGGCAGGATGGAAATGATAAAAACTTGGTTTAAAATTCTGCCATCACGAGGGATGAATGGGTTTTGGACTGGAAAAGCAAAGAGTCTGGTAATTTGTATCATCTTTGCAATGTGTATGGGGCAGCTTCGAACATTCCTAATGTGCCACAGATGGTCTGGCTGGGCAGCAGCACTGCCAAAAGTGAATGTAGGAAATTAATCTCTTTTTCACTCTATCACACCATCTGTTGCCAGTTCATTGCGCCTGTTAATAATAACAAGTAATTAATAATAATCTCAATAATTTAATTACTAAGGTCCTGATTGATTTGGAACTACTTTTATTGGGGTTTGATGATTTAGCCTCTTTTTTTTTTTTTTTTCAGCTGTGCAGGTTACACAAAGAAAGTTTGACCTGTATTCTGAGTGACCAAACATATAAGTTAATTTTGTGTCTATTCTTAATGCTGATAGAGAAGCTCTAACAAAGTAGGAACTCACTTGTCACTGAGGCTGAAGAGCAGATTTAGATCTTTGCTGGATTTGGGTTGTAATGAGTGCACTTCTGTTAATGTCAGGAACAATCTGGCTGCAGAAAGGTGAGGGTCTCTAAGTATTGTTATGGTATTCTTTCAGAGAGCAGAAATTATATTTAGCTTGGAAAAGAAAAAACTTTCCCTCAGTTTATTCTCTTTCCAGAATATTTTTCTCCTGCAAATATATGTTACTCATTTAGTTTTTATTGTGTGCATTATGCCCTTTACAATGTTTTTTGATTATTACTATATAACTCTTCACTTTCTGTTTGCAAGTCATTGCTCAAAAATTTCTGATACCATAATTTTGCATTGGTCCTACAGGCTTTTTAGGCATCTAAAATAATTTATTATGGGTGATAACTGCAGTTTTTTCATCTTCTCCTTATAAGTGTGTTTTCAAACTTAATTAAGCATAGCCATATTTATAATAGGATGAAAGGTTCCAAATATAAGCACAAACACTGTTCTTCATGATTTGAATTCTTTATATATGTATGTTAATTCAATAATTTTCCCCAGGCAGATTGAGTTACTTATTTTATTTCCTTTTACATTAGATTTTTATTTTTCCTCTATGATATTTTATGTCTATCTGGTTTTCTAATATCAAAGCATTCACAGTTTTGTCAAAGCCACAGGCTGGGGGAGTGAGGCAAAAAAAAAAGAGCAGTGCCCCAGCCTCCACTACACTCCTACAAGGGAGTATATCAATTATTTCTGGTGTTTTGTTCCTATCCAAAGGCGTGCACTGGAAAGGCCAGCACTGAACTTTCCTGCATAGTTTATCATCTTTTACACCTTCCCTGTTCACTCCCCTGGTATCAGTTTGTAATGTATGAGCACTGGTTACTTTGGGCATATTGAAAAAAGTGCTTTGATTGATGTCATGTGAAACAGCCAAATTGTTCTTTTTTGATAGCAGCATCCATTGGGATTTTTTGGTTGGTTGGTTGTTTTTTTACAGTTATTTACATCCAGGAATCATAATCCCATAACCCCCCTTTTTTTGGAGAACAGGTGTTATCAATTCTGTAGCACATTCAGCTCAGTTTACTTTGTCATTATCAAACTCATCTGTTTCAGGTGAAGGAAATGCTGGATTTCTACCCCAGGTATGACTTTTGAAGAGAAAATTCCCTTTCCTCTCTCCTCCCCATGCTTGAATTCAGCTCATAACTTGGAAAACAACATTCAGGTTTACACCTGGGTGCAAGTTCTTACATCAGAAAGCTCAGTAAGAGCTGCAAGTTTTGAATCTAGAGGTTCCCAAAGAAAACATTCCTGGAGTTGTTCTTTCTGACCTTCAGCATCTTGCCTGCCCTCAGTGTAAATGTTTGCCTTTAAAAATCCACTTACCACTGGCCTGGAACACTGCAGCAGTGGATCCCACAAATTAATTAATAAAAAACACTCAAAAAAGGTTGTATGTGTTTTAGGTGGGATTTGGATTGGTTTTTACCTCTTTCTGCAGTAATATATAAAGTTTTGATGAGGTTTCCAAGCAATGATACTGCAGAAAAATAAGATGGGAGAAGGGAATTGGTCAGAAGGCTCAAAAATTCCTGATTTTCCTTTTTTGACCATGTGTTTTCATTAAATTTTGTGAATAATCAATCTACCTACTGTCTTCAAAAGGAATCTTGGAGATTATGGAGGTCTCACCACGTGGGAATACAAAGAAATCTCTTTATTTTTTTTCTTTTGCTCAGTAAGTGTTTCTACATCCCAAAAGCAGAGCACACAGGAAAAAATGGCTTTTCTAGCTTTTTGCTTTTGGAAGCCTTAAAAGCAGATATGATGCAGTAATCTCATTCAGGATAATGTAAGTGCTATATTAAAAATGAAATGTGATATTAAAGAATCATATTGAAGTCTTGGGAAATAGGTTTCCAGTCTCATCATTTTCTTAGGTTTCATTAATATTGGTCACATACAATCCTTATTTTGTCTTCCAAGCCAGCTGAATTTTTATCTGTACGTGTTCATGAGGACTGCAGAGAGGGGAATATCAGAGTTGAGGAGCAACATGAATTGGATGTCATTTTCTCTGCCACTTGTGTAATCTCTAATAACACAGGCATCTAATAACCTCCATTTCTTCCTGACAGCTCACTGAGCTGGGAATGCAGGTTCCTGCTGCTCGCCAGGAGCTCTTTTATTGACTGAACTCTGGAGAAGTTGTCTCAGATTTAAGGGTGTGCTGAATTATAGCCAATTGCACTGAGCAGAAAGCCTCAAAATCTGTTTTAAATATAGGTTTTAGCAATACATGAATGTGGAGACAAAATCCCACTCTCTGTTTGCTCACAGGAAGGAAATACAAACACGATTAAGACACAGCTGATTCTGATGACTCTGGGTTCTTTCTCGGGAGGCAGTGAGGGCATTCCAGAATTCCACAGCCTCTTCTGAAGAAGTGTGCCACTGTGCCAGCTCAGGAAAATGTGCCTTATTCATTCCATCCTACTGATTTAGTACTGTTAGTTGTATTTTCTCCTTTGAACTGTAAGAGAGGAAAGTTGGGCTTGGATTCCAAAGCTCCCTGGCAAGACCAGACAGAGGAGCCATGGACTGAAGTCCCACGTCCCTCCTGTGTTTGGTGGGGTGGCATTGCATCCCCTCCTGGGAAGCCAGGGGGAATGCTACTTAAGAGGGTTTTTTTTAACTTTGAGACTGAGAGAATGGAATTCATAGGGATGTTTTCATCACAAAGCATTTTTAAATCAGGAAAAAATATCAAGCAATTGCCTGTGACCTGTAAATATAAACACCTTCATGGAGCCACCAACAGACCTCCAGCACAGCTTCTGGCAGCTTCAGCTTTTGAGGAGGCATCTGAAACCCAGATTATTTTCTCTGAAGTTGTGTGTGGTTTGTTGCACAAATGCACTGATTCTGAGACCAAACTCATCCTTTTGTCTGTTCCACTGACATGGAAGAGGAGTTTGCTGCGTTCTGAGGCTGTGCTGCCTTTGCCAGGCCAGGGGCTGCCCGTCCCCTCTGCCCCTTCCCAGGGGCCAGGCCTGCAGCAGCTCTGCCTGGCTGAGCCCCCCCGGGGATGGACTCAGAGCTGTGACTGTGCCATAACCACTGCTCTCAGTTTTGGGGTTTTCTCCACACAGGCTTATTTGTTGTTCAACAGCCAAGGTGTTTCTTTCCTATTTGTTTTTCCTTTGAAAAAGCTGATTATTAGTGCACTTCTCAGGTTTAGCTGCACTATGTTTTAATCTATTTTATTCTTTCTACACATGTGAATCCAACCTCTGGATTCCTAAACCTTGATATTTATTTTGTCATTCCCAGCTCCTACTGAGGCCATGTCCTGCACAGAACTTTCCTGTTAAACTTACAGCCAGCAGGGTTGCAGCAGAGTAATACAAGTACTAATAACCTATATTCCAAAATTTCTTGCCGGATAGGAAGTAGAATTGGCATCAAACTAAATAACTAAAATAACTGACTTATCTTTCTACAATAATAAAGCTGTTGGGTTTTAAATTGAATTTAAAATGAAAAATACACGTTAATCTTGGGTTTAATCAGAGATACATGTTAATCTTAGAATGATATTGGGGGTAGAAGCTTTGGCTTTCATTTCAACTGGGCTCTTAACCCATCTCAAGGTGAGGTGTCTACCTGAGTTAATCACCTGGACTTCCCCACGGCACCACATGAGCTCCACCTGCCTCCTGTGGGGGTTCATTTTACCCCAGACATTATTTCCAGGTGCTTTTTTCTCTCCTCAGATCACAACTAACTCAGAACAGCTCCAGTCAGGTGTCAGCACTCATAGCCACCCTTCCCAGTGGTAATTCTGATTTATAGCTGCATTTTGTGCTTATCCCTGTCTGTATGGAGGAACACAGAGCTGTGTGGGATGGGAGCCCCTGTCATCCTGCCCACGGGGGTTATCCAGGTGAGGCTCAAACTCTCTTTGAAGGGCTCTGGCCAGAGGCAAAGCTCTTCCCCTGCAAAGCGGGGCAGCCCAGCCCCAAAGCATGGTCAGTTGTCAAGGGGAAAGAGCTCCATTTTTGGGATGTGAAAGAGCAAACACAAAGAATTAATCAATATTTCAGAAGCTTTCGATAGGAACAGATGTGCTGATGAATTTGAATGGATATTGCTGGGCATTTTTTCCCAGGAGTTTTGCTCTTTGCTGGTTTTGGTGCTCAGTCCAGTGTTGTACTGAGGTCCATTACCATTGAAATGCACTTGAAAGGTCTGCAAAAAGGGAATATTGACTCAGGCAGAATGCAGAAAAGGGTTCGTGCTCTTCCAGCTTCCTGGACCTGTTTTATGTGGAAATAATCATCCTGTTACTAATTCATAACTTGGTTCTTCCTACAGCCTGTGGAAATAAGAGATAAATATTAGCCAGAAATCAAATAGCTTTGTGTGGTGCAGAGATTTTTTTTTTCCTAGAGTTTCATTGTTCTTATTCTAAATGTTGCTTCTTTTGTAACATTTTATCCTATTAAAATTTGTAGTCCTAAAATACCATTTTAAAAGGATTTGGCAACAAAAGAAATACAAGATCCACTGTGTTTAAATCCATGCTGAGGTATGTATTGCTCTCATGTTAATGCAGGATTTAATTTCACATGCTTCACTTTATGCCAAGTCAGAGCAAACAAATATCTTATTCCATTATAATCTGTCCTGCAATTTTTGTTTCTGATGGATCAAAATGCCTCATTCTAAGGCAAAAGAAAAAAAAAAAAAAAAACAACAAAACAAAACAAAAACAAACAAAAAAAAAACCAACCAAAAAAAAAAAAACAAAGATGTGAGGGGGGGAAACAAATATTTGATTCAAATGACATGAGGACCATCCAAAAGAATGGCACAGATATAATTTAAAAAAAAGGGGGGGGAAAAACCCCAAACCTACATTTGAGAGAGACAAAAAATGTCTGTAAATAGACAATGTACTTGCTGAACTTTGGATATCAGAAAACTGACTCCAGTTTTGCACTTCCACACTTCTTCTTTCACATAGCATGAAAATGAACAGATTATTTTGCAGTTGTTGGTTTAAGAGTTCTATTTCCTCATTTCACTTTGATCCTGGTTTAGATGCTCGCTGAGAGGCTTTTTAAGTAAATAAGTTCCTTGTTAATAATTAACTATTGTTCACAAATAACTTCTTAAATAGAAGGAAAACACAAAATTCTTTGAAATAGGATCTTTGTGAAATATATAAGGCAGCATAATTATTTTACCTATAAATTAATTTGCAGAGTGGTTGCTCTCTGTTTGATAGGGTAAAATAGGACTGGGATCTGGAAACCCATATCTTATGATTTAGGTCATTATTTATTTTCAGTTAAAATGGTTATTCTTGGCACATTGAAAGCATGAAGTTAAAAATATTAATATCAAAATAAATACTTTAATGGGCAAGTTCTCCGAAGAGCTTCACACTTAATATCTTTATTTTTAGACCAGATTGAAATGTCACAAAAGAAGCAGTTCTAGTCTGCTCAGTTTCCATTTCCATATAAATCTTCATTACTTTCAAGCTACACAATTAATGAAAAGTTGGGGGTTTTTTTCCAGTTTGACTTAAAGTCATAAAAAAATAGCAAATTAGGAAGATATGAGGAATTTTTTTTTTTTTTTCCCTTTCAGTTGACTTTCAGAATTAAATTAGCAGCCATAATCTGTTCTTCAGGATTATTTCTCACAATAAAACTCTAGCCTATAACATGCTGAATGTTATTATTAAAATGTTATTCCAAAATATAACTAATAATTGCACTATTGTTACCTCTTTAATAATTTTTAGACCCTGTGGGCAATGCCAAAACTCACAGTGGGACTGGATTTGTTTGGAATTCTTTATTTTGTATGCAGTATAAAAAGTGACAAGTTTCATAGGTGCATTTTCAATATTCAAGAGGGAAAAATCCAAACAAACAAGGAAATAAAATTAGGTTGAATGTGCAAAGTAAGTTTGTTTTGACATGTAATATTGAAGCTCTTTGTTATTACTCTGAATGAGAATGGTAATTTGATCCTTTACTGAGGAAATTATAATTTTTAGATTTTGCAGAAAATATCTCACATATTTTACAAAACCCATAATACTGTTTTCTGAGCATTTGTTGCATCTCCTTGAAATTACACTTTTGAAATGAGTTATTGTCTTGTTTTGATGAAAGTAGAACATTTGGTTTCCTTCTTCTCGAGGCATTCTTTGAATGCTCTGCCAGTTTTGCATAGTTACATTGAAATATTGTTGATATATTTAATGTTTGTTTCTGACATTTCAGAAAACACTCTGAATATTGTCATCGTGGGTGGTTTTTCCTGCCTATTTGAGCATTCTGCACCAACACCAAATTAAAATATCTGTGAGGTTTGTACATGAGGAAGCTTTGCCTTCTTGAGCATCTCTGATTCCTGGAGACATCTGGGGGCATAATTTACATGTGCAACCTCAAACTGATTAATATTTAGGCAGAGAATATGGTTTACAACCTCTCTTGTACAAGAAGGAACAGTTTGTGCAGTACTTCATGACATAATCCAATTTCTGCTGTGGGATAAATTCCCCCAGTCTGTTACAGATATATCTGAAGAGGCCAAGGCTGAATCTTGGGTGGGTGCTGAGGGTGACTTTCTCTCTTCACTTTAATTTTCTCAGGTCTGAGTGATCCACGTGATCCACAGGGTAAATGCAGATGCAAAATTTCAACAAAAGTGATTTCCATCTGTCCCAGTGGGAGACAAATTCAGTGGAACGTCTGAAATGAACTTCCTCTGATAGAAGGCAGGTTGCAGCCACCCCTTCCCCACCAGGTTCAGAAAGAATTTTTCCTTGGAGGAAAAAAAAAAAAAAAAAGTTATTTATTTAACAAGCAGAGTGCATGCAGGCATGGGAAAAAAAACCAGAATAATGTTAAATAATAAAACCTCTCACTGTGGAGAGAACCTGGTAAAATTTGAAGTCGTTGTGGACGTGGCTCTCTCCTCTCCAGAGCTGGGGTTCGGTGTGGGCCCCTCCAGGGGAAGGTGCACGGCCCTCCCAGTGAGGTTCTGGTGTTGCTGAACAGTCCAGAAGAGAAGAACAAGCCAAAGCTGCAGGATGAAACCTTTCTTGCCTCAGCTCTTAGACAGCTGAAAAGCAAGGCAGTTTAACTCTCCATCTCCTGAGAAAAGGAGCTGAGAGGTGGGAAGTGCAGGCAGGAGCTTCCTTGGGCACAAAGCTCTCGGCTTTTTCTCTCTCCCTTTGGCTCGGACCCAGCTTAAGAGCACAGCAAGGAGCAGCATTCCTGTGTGCCACAGGGCAGGCGAGGGGGGACAGGACCCTACAGCCCAGGACACCACCACACTGAACCAAAGCACTGAGCAAGTTACAGATAAAAATGTCACCTTAAAGGGACAGCTGAACAATCAATAGAAAATAGAAGCTTTTCTTTGTCTTGTGCTTGCAATGCTGCCGTTCCTCTATTTTAGTTTAAGGCACACTTTAGTGGCACGGACAGTGTGTGGAGTATTGAAGGGGATGGAGATGAACGTTCTCTTTTCCATGAAGAACTATGAATGACACCACAATTTTCACCTGTTCTTAGAGCTACTGAGAGCTTTCAGGTGGATGTCCACAATGAATTGAGAATGATAATTTTCTCCCCTTTAACTTCTACTTACCTTAAGCTCTTTCCTTTTTCCTGTATCCTTCATTTGTTGTCAACATAAGAACTGCTCCTTGAACAAGAGGCAAGAGAATAATCTTTAAACTTATACACTCATGCTTTTGCTGATTCTCCTTTCATTTCAGTCACTTCTGTAAGTCTTGATTTTAATTCTTTTCAACTTCATGAAACATTTATCTTGTAAAGGCAGCAATACATAAGAACACTGAGGAGAGGAAGGGATCTGCTGTGTTTTAATCATCTAAGTCTGCAAACTGCAGCAGTATGAATTTTAACTTCCCCTTGGAGAAAAGAATCAGGAATTGTTTAAGAGTTATGTTTTAGTGATTATTTCAGGCTTTTATCTGTTTTCTGTTTGGCTGATGCTGTATCTGGATTAATCATTATATTTATTAAAAATCTAAAGTATTTTCAACATAAATAGGGCACCCCTTGAAAACTGACAAAGTCATTGAAGTCCACGCTGTCTCTTAACTTTGTGGGGATGGAACACCCTCATTTTAGATATGTGCTAATTCTATCTGGAGATACTCTAAATATTCTCTACTGAAAGTTAAAAAAAAAATTAGTCCTGGAAGGACTTCCAGTGCCTTTTTAGTGGAAATATTTCTGTTCACTAACACTAGTACAGAGTCAGCTGAGGAGCACTCACAAAGGATGAAGCTGGGGATTCTGTGCAGGAGGGGATCACTAAAGTCAGGATTAAGAGAACCTGATGCAAGCAAATACTATAAAAACCCCGTTTTTTGTTAATTTCAGGAAAGCAATCTCTTGGTGAATCAAGTATGAAGATTTAGAGCTGAAGAGTTCAATCCTACCTCATTTCAAGCACTTATAAATATGCAGTGTGCCACAAAGACTGAACCTGTAGTGAGAAGGTGATAAAATGTATTTTGCACTGTTTTGTCCTCATGTTATTGCACCTTGCCCAGCAGGTAATTATTATGCTGGCTCTTAATAAATAATTGATGGCAAACTGATAACACAAAATTTACAGAATATGTGGAGTGTTTTATTAGAACATTAATATGCTACAGGTGGGTTTTATTGGTCAATTAACACACGCCTTGAGGTGTGGGGTGATGTATGAGGCTGCTGTGGGAGGTTTGGATGAGCAGGATGGTAAAACACATCCTGGAGGGTGTTAATGGTTCTGGAAAGTGAGGAAAGAATCCATCTACAGAAATTGCAGTGTGGTTTGGAGGTGCAGGCTAACTTAAAACAAGGAAGCAGGAGCTCTGGAAGTAGGCTAACAATAGCAGTCGGGGTTTATGTAAATTGATTTACTCTGTTATTTGGGAGAAACTATCTTAGGGCTAAGGTGGTTTCCATTAATTTCCCAGCTTTCCCAGAAAAGTTGTAAAAGTTAGTTTATCTCCCTCATACTTTATTTACAAGGCCATGTCCAACACAAGCCTGCTTGTTATCCTTAAGTGCTGCTCTTAATCAAGGAATGGTGGGAATACAGCCCAGACTTTGGCTGCTTTTAACATCCTTCTTTTAGAAATAGATTTCTTTCTACCCAACAGATAAGTGTTTGGGGGGAGGGCTGGGTTGTTTTTTTGTTGGTTGGATGGGGGAGTTGGTTTTTTGTTCGTTTTATGGCTTCAGGTCTTTATTTTCATTATTTATGTGATGCTTGTTGCTTTTTCTCTACCTTTGGAAAGGCTTACACAGGATCCCTTGACTATCATTAGATTTCTCCTTTCTTCTCTCCTGGCTGATTTTCATTCCATGCACACCAGAAGATCAGTAACTTCAGGCTCCCTCTTTGAGTGGAGTGGCTGCAAGGGAAGCTGGAAAAGTGCTCCGTTGGCCGTCTGCGTGTTCCGAGGTGAAACTCTCTTAACTACATGCACGGGGCAGAGGGCTCTGAGACCAAAGGGCTGTCTGAGCAGCTCAGTCCAGCTGACCCTGGAGAAATCAGCACACACAACAGGCAGCAGCAAATGCCTGCAGAAAAAGGTGTTAGAGCAGAGCAAACACACAGATATCTCTCAAGGTATGGCTCTTCATATTTCTGTCGGTGTATTCTTCACCAGAATGTTATGTTCACACCATTTTGCTTAATAGCACTTGTGGGAGTTCTCTTCCATTTGTCTAAGAGGTTTTTAATCTCTCTGTATATTAACATCCAACCTGTCCTTTTGGAAGGTATTCCATCATTTTAATTCTGAATTTTGAAGGACAAGTTTGATTTACATCTTTGCTCTTTATGTTCAAGCTGCTGCCACCTGCTCTCATCCCTATGGATCTTATGCTGCAAGGTGTGGTGAATTATCAGCCTATAGTCAGTCATCCTATGTCCCCTCAACTGTCTTCTCACCCATGCTGAGGAAGTCTCACCTGTTTTACTGCTTTAAGCAAATTTTGTCACCTTATTCTTCATTCTTTTCAAGTAGCTTATGAATTTATTAAATACCCGGGGCTCCTATGGAATGTTACAGTTTCTCTGTCAATTTTTAATGCCCCTAATTGGTTTCTCCTTTTTTTTTTTACCAGTTTAGTAGCACACAAGGGAAACTTCTCTTTTACCTCGCTCTAAACCTGTATTTATAGTCTAGTATAAAGTAGTTATTTTGGGAATTCAGATGTTGTCATGTGCACAAACCTTATTTAAGGTTTTGGAAATATTCTTTTAGGCTTTAAAGGTCCTCTGGCTGGCTGCAATAATCCAGAATGATTTTTTGCCTTTTTTGTTTAAGCTACCGTTGCTGTGATACCGAGTTGCCCCGTTCAGCTGAAGAGGAGAAAGGGCTGTACAGAATCACCAAATGTTCTCAGTCTGCACTGGACATTGGTGCTTGCTGGAAAAAAAGAATGGAAACATAAAGAAATGTGAGGTTTTTAATCTGTTACTCAGGATGCAGCCCCCAAATTCCTCTCTGGTTTACAACAGAACAGGTAGAAGAGGGGGAACGTTGATTTTGAAGAAAATCTCTTCCCTTGAGTCCCATTCAAACCAGTTGATCGTCACAATACAAGCCCTGCACTTACACCTACCTGCTCAAACCTGTTTTTTCCTGTGTTGCAAAGGCAGATGGACTGCCTACAAACATTATTTTTACTTCAGCAGGTGATTACTCAATTAAATGCAATACCTGATTAAATGCTAGGAAAAGTGTTTAAGATCATTAGTGGAAACAAGACTGACAGCAGCAAGGCAGCACATAGAGCCAAAAGAACCTCCTGCCCTCCCTCCCAGCCCCTCTGTGAAGAGACAGGTTGAAAATGAAGGTTGTGAAAGGAGCTGGACCAGTGTCAAAACCAGTCTGACTGGCAGAATTGCAAACCAATGGCATAGGCCAACAAACCAAGTTAATGGGAGCTGATTTCCCTTTGTTCAGAGGTCCAGGAAAGGGTTTTGCTGTGACTGAAGTGCTCACTTGTTCCATAGCACCAGACTCTCTACATGGTGATTTTCTGGTTGTTTATTCCTGCTTTGCCCTGGGCTTGCTGAAATCAGTGGAATTTTTTAGCAAAAAGGTTCTGTGTAGAAACCAGATGCCCAGGTCCTGGAAGGGAATACCACCCAGCAGCTCCAGTGAATGAAAAGCTGAGTCCTTCTGAAAAATAAGATGGTTTGAGAGAAAAGAAATGCTCAGGGTTTAATGGAATGTGGTTGGTTGTGGACTTCAAGCCTGTGCTCACCTCCTGAGCACACCTGGAGCTGCTGCACTTCTCCTGCCAGTCCCAGTCTGACCCCAGGCATGAGGACAGTTTCTTTTATTTATTCATGCATGCATTTCTTTAGTTTTGGCTATTGCTTGGTCTTTCCTGGGAGACAGTTTTGTTTGCCCCTCGTGTCAATGATCCACTCTGTGTGTCTGTGACCCCCAGGGGGGGAAGCTGCTCTCTCTCAAAACTTTGTGTGAGCTGCCCTCACCAGAAAAGGTTTCCTGATTGTTGTGTGGCTTTATTAGCAGTCTCATATGAGCCATCTGAGTTATTTAGTTCTTCAAGATCAAAGCTCCATTCAAATAAAAGGTTGTGCTCGGATGATTATTTGAAACTTTTGATATTTAATGGGAGTGCCAAAACAAGGTGCTGTACAAGGAAAAAACTCCCAGCAGAAAAAAAGAATCTTCTGCTGAATGTTCATGAAAATCATGTTGCCACTGACTAATTTTTAAATGGGAAATATTGTTGATAATTAATTGGGCAGGCAAGAATTATTTCCAGCCCTGCCTGAAAGACAGAAGGGTGTGATGGGTAGGGGGCTTAGCAAGGGAATGTGATATCCAGACAAGAAATACCAGCACTGCTTTTGACTACAGATGAACCAAAGTTGTTTACAGCAAATACCTCTGAGCAAAAGTTTTTTTTTTGAGAAAGACTGGAATTTTGGCTGTCAGATCTGCTTCAGGTCTAGTGATTATCAACATCTTAGCTGCTTCAATTCCCTGATGAGCTGCCTTGAAAACATGAGTTTTATAAATCACCTCACAACGCTGTACTACAAAGCCTTGGTGATCAGCAATGCAGTGACCACATTTATGGGAAGAAAAGACATCATTTCAGGGAATAATATGAGAATGTATCAACTCCACACATCTTGATTGCAGCCTCTGCAGGTAGCCAAGGTTTCTGTGGTTTACTCCTTGACCTTCACCTTCGCTTTCACAGACTGAAAACTTCTCAGAGACGTGCATGGTGTGAACTGCATCTTAATGGCTGCAGGGCCTGATGGAGACATTCCCTTCCATTATTAATTGGGAGGTAGCTGTAGCTGTGTCATCCAGCTTCATAAAGATCTGCTGCTTCCTGCTTCAGTTGTGCAGCATCTCTGGGGAAAATATGACAATTTATGACAATGAAAGTTGGCTTTAGAGTGCAATTTACATTAAGATCTATAAATCCCACACCTTTGACAGGTGTTAAGTTTTTCCTATTTTTGCTTCACCTTCTATTTTATCTCATATCTCTCTACTCTCTTCAATCTACAATAAGTTTTTGCTACCTAAGTAACAAATTCAGTCCAGGCTGTCCCAATAATGTGTTTTCCCCAGGACAGGGCATGGATGGGGTAACAGACCCCGTGTGCTTTCAGCTGACAAACCTCCCCACAAGTGACTCTAAGTCCCTGCCCGGGGTTACCTGGGTGTCTCTGGGAAGGCTGAAGGGCTCTGCCCTTTTGAGTCACCCTCCTGTTGGTCCCACTCCTCCCTTTATGGTGAGAAGGAGAAAAGGCCTAATTAGCCTAAGCAGGATCATCTTCAGGTGATCCAGTGGAAGTGACAAGAGATAAACAAGGCCTTCTTAGTCTAAAAATAGGAAAGGAGACAGGGACAGGATGGTTTGAGGGGGTAGGAGCTGTTCAGCTTTAGGTTGGCAGACCTGTTGAGCAGATGTTGTTATACTCTTTGTTCATCCTAAAATCCATGGGATGCAGTGAAATAGGGGAAACTATTTGAGCTGACAAGCTTTACTCTCTTCTAAACTGGTTGTTTACAACAGCTAAATTAATCTTAGCCCTTCAGTAGAAATGAAAATGATATTTTTAAGGCAGAGTATAAAGGCAGGGCTAAGGATATATGTGGAGAAAGAAGCCACAAACCATTAGAAATGAGTGGTAGGGGCAGCAATGACATGAGAAAGTGATTTCAAGGAGGTTGTGCTGCAGTAGAAGGCTGGAACTTGCCTTACTAGGAGGTCTGTTGGTAATTATGGTTCTGAAAACAGGAGAATAACAGTGAGTAACCAGGATTTCCACTCAGCACTGCCACACTGAACACATTAGACCAGGACTTATTTTCAAAAGGAACAGAGACATTTTGCCTCTTTCAGACTTTTGTACTATTACCAGAATCTGGAACTTTCTCAATAGCCAGCTCACAGGGTTTGGGGTGGTTTATTTGTACCCAATGAATCAGCTTCAGCTCTTCTGGCTTAATTCTTCCAGCCTCTTCTTTGGCTCATGCTCCCTCAGAGGTACAGGGCCACGTGTTAACCAGGCATCAGGCTAATGGACTTTGGCAATCTGCAAATTGCACCTCGAAATCTGCCTTAAGCTTAACTAAAATACATGGAATCTACTTTCTTTTCAAAAAGCTCTCTTAAAAGACAACTAAGCTACTAAAATGGCTATGAGGTATTTCAAATGTTTGTTATGTTTGTGGTGTTTTCTGCATGGTTTTCTATTTAGATAAACTACAAGCAACTCATTCATACCAAAATCAATTATCATTAGATGTAAGAACAGCAATTCCTATCATGTTCCCATAGAACTTGTTCCCATGATGAAAACTAAGGACAAAATTAGGTATGATCATGAAATAATCCTGAGAAATAGGCTTTCCAGATCTTAATGTTTCTTCATTTCTTTCTTTTTTAGCCTGAAATAAATTTTCCTACTTTTCTACCAAGATAGAAAACTGTTTTTTTTTTTTTTTTTTTTCTATTTAATATTAAGGTGTATTTGTATTATATTGTAGAATACCATCAGAATTGATTCACAGGCTGTTGCCATACAACAAATCACCTCACCTAAGAGGCTGGTTTTCCTGTTTTTCTCACCAGTATTTCCAGCCTGGCCAACAAAACCCTATTAGTACCTAAATCTGAGGAGCACTTGCAGATCTGAGGGAGTCTCTGAACTCAGCTCCTGTTTCTCACCTCACACAGAAATGTGATAACCAGCAGTGTTCTCACACCAGGTGGAATTTTTGCTGGGTGGAAATTTGGGGGTTATGATCAGAAGTGATCAATTCTTTGCCCTTTGTGAGGGCCCTGGTATAGGACAGGAGGAGTCACTGCAAAGGGTGACAAAATGGGGTGAATTACTGAAGATATGAGGAAACTTCACTAAATGTGTTTGTAGCTTGATCAAAACCACTTGTTTCTGGAGTGACCTGTGGCTCTCAGGAGGTTCTGCTCCAATCCAGGGGGCACTGGGAGCATCAAACACAGACCTCAATCAGGAATTATCAGAGAACATCTTCTGTAGCCCAAATTTCCTGTTTGAAACCTTGTGTACCTCTCCTGGCACCTGCTGTGATCAGAGAAAATGGGATTCCATGTAATCCTAGCTCGTGTGGCACAGACAATGGGATTACACAGCTCCTGGAGCGATGCTTTCCTGCTCTGCCTCAAATTATAAAAGAGCCCGGGGGCTGATCAGTTATCAAACCCCTGTGAAAGCCAAGGAGAGAGGAAAGATAAAATAACAAACAGATTTGTGCTGCTGTCTGAGTGATAAGCATTAGTACAATAATGCCTAAATTCTCCCCTAATAAAATAGAGTGTAAAGCAGCTTTCTCTGTGGATTTTTCCTGCTAAGAGCAACTGTAGCACCCCTATTAAAGGAAGAATCCATTTTCAGTGGAAAATTTCAACATCTTCTCTTTTCCTGGGGAAAATCTGGTTTCTGGTTGTTTACTCCTCACATTTAATTTGGGAGTTCCAGAAAATCTCTGTCAGCCTGTGTATCAGATAACCAGCTACCTGAGTTCAATTATGTGTATCAGTCACGCATGGTTGGGTGATATAAAGAGCACAGGAAAAGAAAACGCAGAGACACATCAAACTGCAAGAATCTGGAAATTTACTGGGTAGATTTGGAGGAAGTCGGTGCTGAAGACTGCAGGAGAGAGGAGGCAGATGAGAAGTGGGTCCTTTTGAGATGCTGAGATCTCTTACAATGTGTTTAATGGGAGCTGAATACACAGAATTGGGCACTGAAAGATTTATTCACTGGGTTGTTTTCTAATGAGACAGAAGAAAAGATCACAGATGAGAAAAGTAAAATATTCAATAGTTTTGTGATTGCTCTCCAGAAGATGATCCTTACAGTTAATAAAACATGGTGATTGCTCCCAATTTTGGCTAGGCTAATTTTTTAGGCTCTTTCAGTCATTTAGCATGAAAAAGCAAAAAATTAAACATTAAAAACATTTTTTTAATGAAAAAGTAAGATTAAAATTCAAGTTCATTAGGTTTTCTTATGGAGCAGAGAGGCTGTGAGGCTTCTTTTAGTAGTCATTTTCTTATGTCTGTTCCATTAGCCTCAGGTGTTAAAAAGAAAAAAAAAAACTCCTAAGGAGAAAAAAATCTTAAAGTAATCTTAATTATTTTCCCTTCCCTAAAATGTCATAATACCCAGTTTTAAGATAAATATATATATTCTGCTGGGATTATCTATGGGGTAGAATTGATTAACATCTTGCTGAACCCTTTGTAGAGCTCTCAATGAAAGGTGTTTGCACTCTTTGAGTATCCTTTAACACCCTGCAGTCCCACTGCCAGCCCTCATCACCCTTGCCCTAGGTGATCAACAAAGAAAACTGACATCCCCTCTACCCTGGTTTGGTTTTCTTTTTTCCTTCCAAGAGGTCTTAATTTCAAAGGCCTTCCTAGAGGAAAACCTAGCACTAGAAAAACCAGATGGAAAAATTACAGAGGGCTTTGTGATAATCAGATTAACAGAAACAGGACTGTGTATTTTTTCCTGGGTGTTTATTGACAGATGGGTGTAGATATTGAAATTTGTACCAGACACTGCATTGCCCTCTCATCCAAGTCCTTTTCTACGTGCCCAATGTAACCCTGATCAGTCACATTAGTTATAGAAACTAAAGCGGCTTCCTCTGCTCCTTGCACTAGCAATGGAGATTTGCTCACAACCCTACTTAGAAAAATGATAGAAATGAGACTGGCTTTTACCAAAAGGTCCTTTTTTCCCCCCTAAACTCCCTGTGCAATTTGCAGCTGTGGGTGAGATGTGTACACAGATGAAGTGTAGGGGTTTGACAGGCCCCGGTCTTGTTTAGATAAAGACAGCTGCAACATCTCCAGATACGGGGTCTGACAAACTCCCTGCCCTGACAGGGAGGCCTGGAGATAAGGAGGTAGCACTATCCCCCTCCAGGCCCCCCCTTGGGGAAACAAAGAGCCTTTTTAGTTAGGAAAGATAGATCTAAGATCCTCTAGGAAACTGTATGTAAAATACCCTAATACCCATTGGTTTCTTACCCTTGCACGCCCACCTCTGTACCCCCATAAAAGAGACCCCTCTGCCCCGAGTCGGGAGAGGATTTCGCCTTTGGTCACCCCTTCGTGGAAGATGGAAGAATAAAGCTGCTTCTGCGGAACCACCAGAGAGTTTCCTCCTCTCTCTCTATCCGGGCCTGGCCAAAGGGGGGTTCTGCCTCGCAGAGCAGAGCTGAAATCACTGCACTAAGAGCTGATAGCCTGCTGAGCCAGGCATCCTCTGCAGGCAGCCCCGGCCGAAGGCTGAGAGAAGCCACGACCCCCTGGGGAGACGGTTCCTCACGGGATCACCTCTCTGGGTTCGCTACGGCTTCTTGGGTCTGAGCCTCTGACCCCATCCAGCCCGGGCCGGGAGAAACCCCCCGACCGAAATAACAACTTTAATGAAGAACTGAGGAGAAGCAGCTGCACTATTGCCCCAGTTAAATCATTGCACTTGTACTTCAGAGCAGTTTTCTGTGACAGGAGGGAAGGCAGCAGCCCCTCAGGAACTCCTGCAGAGCTGGAGAAGGTGCCTTCTCTGGCAGTCACACATCAGCAGCACAAATCAGATTAACTGTCTATGTTGAATAACAGCAGAAACTCAGATTGACTGTCTATGTTGAATAACAAGTTTTGTGAGGATAAATCAGACACCATCAGAAGCTGCCTTGGTGCTGAAGGTGTTAAACTCCACTGGAGAAGTGCAATATTAAACATGCCAGAGCTGAATATGAGAAATTCAGGAAATGTTGGGCCAAAATACCTGACTAGGGTGTTTACATTTCATTCATCACCCTCTTCTGTCATTCAGAATTCCTTTTTTATATCAATAAGGTGAAGAACAAACCTATCAGTATCTTTGTGAGGATTTACAAGCTTCCTCAGAATCCCCTCAGTTTTTTGAAATGCCAGCCTGGTATTTGCACTGTGCACTGCCAATCATCCATCTCCATTCTGTCATGGAGGCCACTTCCCACGGAAGGTGTGTGGTGGCTGGGGGAGAACAAAAGGAGGAAAATGTCTTTTCTGTCAATCTTGTTGCTGTTACTGTGATAGCTTCTTCAGTCTTGTACAACTCAATCAAGCCACACTCACTAATCTAGGCTGGAATTCCTGAAGGCTTTCCATGCCTCCTTTTCTGGAGCAACTCTCTGGATGCTTCCCTTCAAAAGAGCATTTACCAGGTCCTTCATCAGTGTAAGGTGATTCTGTTCTGTGTTAGATGCACGTGAACAGTCTAGAGACACCTGGTTCACCCAAAATTTGGTGACACATCAGTAATAACAAGCAGTGAAACCTTTGTGTCTGCTGGCTTAGATTAAAGTTTCTTCACAGCAAAAGCTTTGACAGATGACAAAGTAACTGTGGAAAACCTGAAGGTGCACAAACACAGGAGATGTGGGCTGTACATCCATCATTTCCATTGCTGTTATTCCCTCATGTCTTCATTTCTGCTCTCCAAAAGGGATATTTAAACTGAGAGCTCAGGACTGGGGTGATGATGGGGCTGACCATCAGCACATCCAGCTCCTGCCACATCACATCAGTGATTCCTGCTCTGCTCCTCTTTCCCAGCTCATCCTGACAGCTGCCACCACCACAGCTGCTTTACAGCATGTGCACATCGGGAGTGGATTTTGCCTTTAGACAATATTGTTATCATCCTGATAAGAAAATTGTGTATCAAAATGTTTAAGCTAGTTGCTAAAAGGATAAAATTAAGTGCCTGTGACTGACGAACTGCTGAGCAGGTGAGAGCACAGAAATGGGGATATTGTGAAGTGTGGACTTGTCTCAAAGGTGGTTTCTGTTAACAATGGGACAGATCTAATAAAGGCAGCACCTTATCAAGTTACTGTCAATTGTGTGTGAAATTATTGACATCACAACCAAATTTTCAACTCGTGTGTGTCATTATGGAAGCCTCACAACTTCAGTGGATTCGATTTGCAGGGAACCAAAGCAGGTGAATTGTCCTGGAAGACAAATCATTGTTTCATGTGGGTAAGACCTGACTACTTCTGTTTTCTTTGCCAGCAATAGCAAAAGATTGTATGAGTATATAAGATTGAAATTAAAATGTAGATTTACAGAGAAAGAACTCATAAGAAGGACTGACAGCTGACTGATGCTGTGCTCTCCTAGAGAAGTAATTATTCCTGCTTTCAAGAGTTCAAATTTTCTCTATTAACCTTCTCATAATTTGTTGCATACCTGGTCTTATTTTCTTAATATTTCTCTGAGAGTTTTCTGAGCCATCATTTTGGAGATTGTGAGCAAGGTGAAGGTTTGTGTCTGACCAGCCAGGAGGGTGTTCAGGCTTTGCTGTGCATCCACCCACTCTCCTCTTCCTTTGATGGCTGCCTGGGAAAAGAACCATTTCCCAGAAAAACAGGGATTTACTGCCTTGTGATGCAGTGAGCTACTGGTGATTGCAGCCTTACACACAGCAAATTCACAAGCAGGTAAGTTGGTAAACAGTACTGAAAAATAAAAAATAAATAAGAGCATACTTTAAAAGTCATTTTTGATGCCTCAGAAAATGTCTCATGCTCATTGTGCCTTTGAAACTGCTGTGCCTGGCACCATTTTTTTTTCCAGGTGTGCATTGTTTGAGTGCAAACATATCACTAAATTAAGCTTAAAGACATTTAAAATGACCAGAAAATCCCATTTAATTTGAAATGTTTGCTAAGTCTTCACAATGTCATTGAAGAAAAGGAGGATGCCCTTGGAATAAATGTGGTAGAAGTTCCCACAGATTCCACAGTTCCTTATCTTTTCTGTGCAGTGTGCAGCTCCATTTTGGGGTTTTATTGTTTTCAGGCACACGTTGCCCATAAACCCTCAAACTGTCTGCTTGAACAACTCCTTGATGCTGTCTCAGACAATAAATAATTTTAAATCCTAAAAGTTTTGATTGGTATATTTTCTTAAGCTCATGGCCTGTTTTAGGATAACTTCTGATTATTCTGATAATTAAATTATGGCAAGTATTTCACTCTCTGCCCTCATTCCAGCTCCTTCACTTAGCTGGATTTGCAGGAGATGCATTTAGCTAATAGAACATGAAATTACAAGTGTATGAATAATTGTTTATAAATGCTATTTAAAGTCCTATATATAGCATGAGTTTCCTGGAAATCTTTCCACATACTGTTTGGTAGGAAATAGTTTCCAAGCAGGTTACAATGTTAATTTGATAGCTAAACCTTTCCCAATAGTCGTGTTCTTGATTTGCTTATAAAAGAAATCCCATTTTAGGCTGAGTGATTGCAATCAATTTGCTGTTACCAAGTTATAAGAGAAAGGAGCTGTACCACATAATATGAAAAAAAATCCCAAACAATTAATGTTAGCAAAAGCATTCTTAAAATTCCATCTTGAAATGTGTGATTTAGGCCAGTATTTATCCCAACTGCTCAGTAAAAATGCAAAGAGAGGTTAATATGATAAAATATGGGACTACTTAAGCTGTTAATTTTCTAGCCAAGTTTAGATGAATATCATGGACTGGGATGCTAAAAGCCATCGAGCATAAATGTTTAATGAACAAATAAAGCTGTCAAAGACAAATGTGCACTGCACATTATGGATGGATTTGCTTTGGGAAGATCATACAATCAGAATCATTGTCTGATCTAAGCCCAAAGTCTGTTTTCCCACAATTTTAGTATTTTTTAATAGTCTACTCACAGGCTGATTTTGTGGGGTTGTGTGGATTGTTTTCCAGGCCAGAATTATAGGACCAGTTGTATAATTCTTCAGGCTTTCCAGGTTTGCAAATACTTTTATTGGCTTGACCAAACTTCAGCCCTGAGCCTTCTAAAACCCACAGAAACAAGAAAAAAAGTCTCTTTTTGCATCTAAACACAGGACCTCAGTGCTGAAACTTCCCAGCCTGGAATATTTTAAAGGATTTAGCAGAAAGTAGCAAATTCCCTTGTAGAAAAAAAATATTGTTTCTGCCTCAAACTCTCCTAACAAAATCTACAGAACTTCACTACCACTGCAAAGTTTCACATTCTCTATTTATTTAATAATAAACCTTGAAGGGATTTCTACAATATGTTTTTATGACTCCCTAGTATCCGTGTTTTCATTTCCATTTGGATATGTTTCATATAGGCATTATTGATTTTCCAGCCAACTTGGATCTTTGGGAAAAAAAAAATAAAGATTTAGCCTTTCACTATGGATTCTTCTCATTTAAAGGCCTGTAGAATGTTTTTGGAATGCTGACTCACTGAGGTTTTTTTTTGCTTTTTTATTTATTTCTAGGGAGGTCTAATCCCTACCAAAACCCTAATGTGAAGGGAATTTCTTTAAAAAAAATTTAAAATTGTGTACTGAGCAGAAAAATCTTTTCTGAGCTCTGGTGACAGTGATTTTATGCATTGTCTTCAACACATTAGTGGAAACCACAGTAATTTCAGCAATTCCTCATGTGTAAAAGGGCATCACTTTTATTGCAGCCTTCCTACAAATGTTTTAATCAACAGAGTTACCTTCGAACCCAAGGACTTCATTTTCCTAAGCCCTGGAAAGAAAATGAACATTTCTTTGGATAAAAAAAGATAATGTGACATTAAAGTCTGAAAAGTTGATGTTCAACAGTGCAGAAATAAATGGCCCAAACCTGGCAAACATCATGCTCTACACGGAAATAAATTAGAGTGGCATAACTATAGTGACTGCTGAATTTGTACTAATCATTTGTAAATGAAATCCTCTTTTCATTAGCATTTCCATGCTCGCATGCATAATTTACAACAAAGGTTTGCAGGCACTAACACAATTTTCACAAATTAATCGTAATTTTGTTGTTGCTGAAACCTTGGAAACTTTTTCATGCGGTTGGATTTTTACATGGGAAGAAAAGAATAACCTTGATTTTCTAAAAGTCAGATTTAGTGTTTAAAATGTATGCAACGGGCCTGATTTCCATTCTGTATTTCTTTCTGTAGCAGCCTGAATGCAAAATAAGTATAAAAAATGACCACAGATACCAGAACAAAATAGTAGATTTAGGCCCCGTTCCCTGAAAAATGCTGGAATTGCTTTCTAGGTGGGCACAGGCTGTTGAACAGGGATTTAATTCAGCTTTACCTAATAGGAGAAGGAAATTATACTAAGTCCCTGGGATTTTCAATTGTCTGATGCTGAGAATGCTGATCATTTTCTATTATTCCTGTTGCAATTCTGACGGGAGAAGGTTTTTTAGGAAGCCTGGCCAACTTCATATTTTGAGGAAATGTAACTGTGGTTCTGGTCCAGAAGTGCTCAATTAGGCTTCCAGAAGTAGGCTGAAAACCATCACTCTAAATACTCATTTGGCCACATTTTGCAAATTACCTGCATATTTTGTTCTCAGTTTTCATGGTTTCTTTGCTCTTGCTTTCACTTGTATAAATGTCCTGGAAACAATGAGGAAGCTTCTGGCAGCTGGCACAGGGACCATGGGCAGGGGGGATGTGTTCTTCCCCTCTTTCCTCCTCAGCTCTCCCTTATCCCAAGGAAAGGAGCAGAAAATCCATTTCTGTGGTCCCATCTTCCAGCCAAAGCCCTGCACAGAGTGGGACTGAAGAGAACAGGGTGGGGTGGGATTGTGTCCAAGCCCCCTGCAGAAGGGCTGGCTGCTTCCCTGCTTCGTGTGGTCAGAGCCCTGCTCTGGGAGCTGCTGGGCACAGAGGGCACTGGGGGTTATAAATAAGGGACCAGATTACCAATTTAACAATTATCCATTTATTTTGTACTACATTGTAGCTTTGTTTGAATGTAATTTTGTGCTTTGTTGTAGCTTTGTAAGTTAAGATTTCTCTTGCAGTTTAAGAAAGAAACCCCCACTTAGTTGTGAAGAAACCGACCCCTTATCAGGGCTTGCATTTACAACCCCCTCCTTACCCCTTTCGAAGCTGGCCTGCTGAAGGGTAGTAGATAAAGGAAAAAAGAAAAAAAAAAAAAAAGAAGAGAAGAAATGGGGCTGAATATGCAAACTAGAGCCGAAAAGACCCTTGGGAGTAAAAAATCCCTAGAAAATAATAATTTAAAAACGAGCCAAC